>JABBWL010000095.1:0-264040 GCA_016758765.1 Suillus cothurnatus
AGTTCACTCTACAATTTGAAGGACAATAGACGAGTATTGACTCACCAGTCTCAGCAACGATGATATCCTGCTTCCGGAAGAATTTGCCCACACGAGGCCAGAAATAAGCATGCGAAATCTGGTCGTCACTTTCCTTTGGAACATCTAGCTTATAGTGCGGAACAGGGATTCGTGATGCAACCTCCTGATATTTACTCAACCTCTCCGTGAGCTTCGGGAGGAGTAACTTCATTCCTATGCCCGGGAATTTTGCGTAGCGAACAAGTGTATGGTCGGAGTGTAGCTACAAAAATTACTTTAAGCGTCAAAAGTCGGCATGTAATGGAAAATTACCTCGATAGTATGCCTCGCAGGAATATGGTACGTGAACATTCCTGTGTTAAAATCTGACTTCAAGGCTCCAATCGACAGGATAAGGTTTGCGCTTTCGACCCTCTCCTTGATGGACGGATGAGTAACCGAACCGATGTAGATCTATAGAAGCGTCAGAATTGTCTCGAACGATGAATGAAGATGAAAACTCACACCGCCGTATCGCTCGTGCTCCTCACTCACTGCCGTCTTTCCCATTGAGCTGCGTATACAGGAAACCGTGTTTTCACGAGAAGGTCGTTGACTTCCTCGCGCAAGTCATGACGGATAGCGCAAGCGTCGACAAGGATAACGACGTCTTGTTTAGCATCATCTACGAGCTCCATAATTTTCGTCGAGAACATAGTTCTCGACATCTCGGTCATTAGGAGGAGGGGCCCGCGAAAGCTCAACCTTCAAGCGTTTCGCAGGGATTTTTCGGTGGTAAGGTCCATCGGAATAGCTAGGTAAACGGGCCGAGCCTGCAGGACATTCGCTACTTAGCGGGAGAAGGCAGTCAATCAGGACTTACACGACTAATGCACTCCGTGAGGATTCGATCGATTTCGACCCGCAGCCTGTGCTTTATTCATAAGATGGCCTGAGCAATGGTGATATGTTCCGCAGCTTTCGTATATGCGTCGAACCTGGCGAACGTGAGATACTGGATCAACAAAAAGAAGAAATACATACTTTCCATTGCCAAGTGTGTGGTGGAGCATGGGCTTATTCTTCAACTGCGTAGTGCTAGGCACTCCGACAATATGAAGAACAGGGACCATTTCAGAGAACGCTGATTTATCTGTGAGGTTATCCCCTCAGAAGGACCACAAGCAATTCTTACCGCCTGCAACTCCATTGATGGCACTCAATTCGCCAACACCGAACCTGTAAGTTGTTGAGGTCGCTGGTAGATGATGCTTATCAACTACCAAACATACGTTGTCACAACTACGCCTATGCTGTGTTCTTTGACACGGGCGTATCCATCAGCCGCATAAGCTGCGTTCAACTCATTGCTATAAATGTGTGAGATGACTTATCGCCGACATGATGGACTGATTACCATGTCCCGATCCATTCGATGGTGGGATGGTCTTCAATGAAGTCCTAAGGATCGAAGTATGGAATATTAGCGCTTGCGCTGTTCATATGACGATAATCTACCAGGAAAGCTACGCAAGATCGTCAGTATACAAAGTTATCGATGATCGATGAAACCATACGCATGTTGAAATCCCCCGGTACTCCGAAAATGGACTGTAGGCAACAAGTGGGTGATGAAGTTGGGTTCCATGAAGGGAACACATACCGTTACGTTGAGCTGTTCCAATCTCTTCAAGATGTACTCAGAGATGGTGATAAGCTCATCATCTTCGCAATGATAATGTACTTTCAAGGTTTGAAGCTCGTGATTAAGTCGATCGACTTCAGCCTGGAGTTGTTTGGCTGTAGCATCCATGGTTGTAGTTAGTCTCAGTAGAAAAGGAGGCAATGAATTGAGAGATAGGGCCGTCACGGTTTATATACGTCATGGAGAGATATCGCCCGGATAAGGAAATTGAGCGCACGTTGAACGGCGATACTCGTATATGATATTAGCCCGTGGTCCAAAAGAGTTTCTAGATGCTTTATGTAAGTCATACTAGGCCTCGGATAGGCCTCTGACATCAGAAATCTAGCCCCATATCAAAATCATCGATATCGACCAATCGCATCTAGACTCACAACTTGAAGCTCCTAGCTGGTCGGTCTGTCAGGTCTCCTGTACAACCCTCATGACCTGGCAACTTTCAGGATGCAACTCCGCCCATTCATCATCCAGAACCCCATATATATAATATCTTCCCAATGGCCATCTACCCAATTTCCCCGTCGTTTTCTTCCCTCCACCTTAAAACCCCTGGAAAAAAGGTCATAAAACCTGCCAGCATTATAAATTTATCAGCCACTCACAATTTAGCATAAACCGCCCGTGCTCTGGCATTGCCTTCTGTAACATCCAAAGAGATACGCTGCAATCCGAAGTATTTGAACGCATGGTTCACAGTGAAGTGCATGACTTCTGTTCCATATCCCTTCCCCCAGAACTCAGAGGCAATGGTTATACCCAAGCGTGCATCCCGGTTCTTCGCCTCCAATAAATTGATGCAACAGAAGCCGATAAAACTCAAGGAGTCCTTGTGCACCAAAGAAAACCAAAGCGCTGAGCCCTCGGCAAAGGTCTTCATATACTCTTTGTACTTTGAGGAAGGTGCAGGTGCGATAGCTGAGAATGTCTGGGTGCGTTGGACGAGTGGGTCATTGCGCAGAGCAAGGATTCCCTCTAGGTCACTGTCTTGGAATCCGCGAAGGATGAGATTCTCTGTGGTAACACATACTCGACAGCGCGATATCGAAGGAGGATGCAGCAGAGAGCTGTAAGCGCCAGGAAAGCAGTGATTGCATAGCCTTTCAAGACCAAGTAGTCGAAATGACTCGACATTTGACTCGATTGCGGTGATGCTGGCCAGTAGCATGTCAACGTTAACTTCATTAGACGGGCTCGTCACCAGTCTGATGTTGACTGCATACAAGTCCTCTGCCACCGCCGTCTGCTCCAGTTCTCGGTATTTGCCGAGTCCTTCCTGGTGCTAGCAATGAATTGGTTGCAGCGACCAAAGTAGCTTCGCACCTGTTGGGACATCCAGGCTATTTTAAAAGAAGTACTGTCCCAGATGGAAACTCGTTCATGAAATGATAAATGTACGTGACATATTTCTTAAACTTTTCGATACCTTGAACATCAACATACTAGAGTGATCCTCTATAGCGTAACATCCAGTCAAGGAAGCCCATTGACTACGTATACCAGGCTTCTTCGATGACGCGCAAGACGGTGTTCATGTGAGCCATTAGCGTTTTTGAATGTTTTCTGTACTCAGTCTTCAGTTACGCACAGTATTCATCACTGTCTGAACATCACCATCGCAGTGCTCGCACACCATCTTCGGGGAGCCAGTTACCATCCTCAGTCACCTTTCGTCGCTCTTGCTTCAACACCAACGGGATAACCGAATTCCATCAATGCCCAAGGCGAAATATCTTTTCCCTTCACGGTCCTCATGTTGGAGTAGCTGTAGACCGTAGCACGGGACAGAATAGGTATGTTTTTTTTGCGCGTACGTTAAGATCACTGTGGTTCAAGCAATTGGCTGTCGCTCCATGGACTGAACAAGAACATTCACACGTTTAGCCTGCTGGTACTACCACACCAGGAATGCCTGTAGTCACGACCCGTCCCATAGTGGGATCATGTCATACTTTTCTCGTACCTCCCCTCCACTGGCGAAACCAACACAATAGCACCAACAAGGCCAAGTACAGACACAAGCGTCGTAATCGCGCTACTAGCAATCGGATGGTCACGGACTCACGGCCCCTTCCATTACGGGCCCGTTTCGTGCTTTTTCTCTGCTGTATATCCCCCTCGCATGTCGATGCTCATTAACGCTGCACCATGTAGACAAATATTTCTTACGAATGTAAACTTTGTCGACTCCAAACCAGACACCCACTGATCGCTGTTGATTGAACACCAGGTTCGTGAGCTGTGATTTTCGTAACAAATTACAGTGGGTCGCATGATATAAGCAGGCAGTAAAGCCTCCATAAGTTATCGCAGATACCGTGACCATGGTAATGAAAGTATGTATTGTGTTCTTGCACGTCTCTTCACCAGGCGAAAAAGGGTTATACAAAATTCCGAGTCTTCTCACTGTAAACCAATTACAATGAGCTACACTCAATGTTTTTGGTTCACATGGTGAGTTCTCATTATATATGTAGATGATACATATGGGTATGCTGATATAACAGCTACAGGACGGCTATAGGTGCTTAGGATGCTGAATATCCTGAAGATGGAGAAAAGTCAACAGAACAGCATCGCACCACCGACCTTCTCCTTCCGCGAGCGCCGAGGATGCACGTGAGTTAGAACCGGCGTAGTCCGAAGAGCAATTGTTTCACTGATCAAAACTTTACACGAGAATCTTGTGTTCGATGGATGCGACCGAGTGAATATAGTAACAAACTATCCTTTGGTACTCTGGTGGGGAGTGCTATATATTAGGCGACAGCCACAAGTCGCGACGTCGGGCTCATCTGCCATGTAGACTGAAACAACAGGTAGGGGAGTTTAGCAGGAAGCTTTTACATGAACAAACGAAAGAATGTGGTGAGGGAATTGCTGATGTCAAAAGGGACCTGCTCGGTCTTGCCTTTAAGGTTACGGCAAGTTGATAAGGGCTTCAACATGTGTTGGAGGTGAGCAGGCAGCTGACCAGCACCAACCGGTCGACCGATCCGCACATGACTCGTCTGGAGGATATACCCAAAAGCGAAGTTCCTTTCTGGGTGAGTGGCAGTAGGAGGGTCGACTGTTTACCCCATATCACTACCGTTCTAAACCATCGACTGCCATCGATTATGCAACGTGCCTCGAAAGAATACCAGGAGCGATGTCGCACGCACCTTCTTCGGGGGGTCCGAGCCTAATTGTCTTCCTCAGCCGCCTTTCGTCGCTCTCACCCCAACCAAACTCCGGCGATAGTCGATGCAATCATTTTTCTCATGGTCCTCGTGTTGTCAGGGTATCTGGAGTACGGGACAAAAAGGTGTGGCTGTCTTCACATGCCTTTCCGATCACCGTGGTTCAGTGATTTTCCCGCAGTTGATCCCACTGCTGGGACGAGCACATCATGATACAGTGCAACACCTCCGCAGTCACGACCCATTCCATAGTAGGACCATGTCATACCTTTTCTCTGTTGTGCATATCCTCCACCTGAGGCACAAACACAGCAACAACAGTAAGACCAATCGCAAGGCTCAGCCCATGTCCAGGCGTCTATCATTCCAAACTCAGCCTGCTGCTACATCGATATCCATGAGACCTCCTACTCCTGCTACAAGTACTGCCATGCCAAGAACAGCGACCGCGCAACTACAACTTCTTCCATAGGGATCCCATAGACTCGTCAGGCTCATTGTCATGAGATGGTTTTCCAACACCTGAATCGCCGGTAAAGAAATCCGGTGTCTTTATTTTGCTTCAATACGGCAACAAAAGCCTAGCTGGGCGAACAAGAATGTATGATAACCATAAACCATTTACATATATGCGCAGTAAGACTCTAAATACATAACTTAGTGCACAACCTTCTCATATAAGACGAGCCGTGCAGCGGCTGTCACTTGTAGTACAGGAAAGGATCACGCTGCTGACTGTCAAAGGTGCTAAGATGCGGAGCCAGACTCTGAGCCAGACCTTGAGCTAGAGCTAAACTCTGAGCCAGATCCAGACCCTGAGTCAGACCCTTGAGACCCAGACCATGAATCATACCCTGAGCCACACCCACAGCCCATGACTGTGAGAATCACTTAATGTTAATATCATGGCCCTAGTCCACAGAGGGCTCACCTGCTGTGCTTTGGCACGCTCTGCTTGCCTCGCTTCGTTTTCGAAGCGTATCCACTCATCAGGGAACGTATTGCACACGTCATCCACACTGTCTGCCTTATTCACTCCGAAGCAATAGCAGTGAGAGCGCCCACGTTTCCAGGTTGCCTCGATATAGCCTGGGAAGAGCCGTTTAATGGTCTCCCAGATAGTGCTGGCAAACCAGTAGCATTGAAACTTGCACAGCTGGTAGTCGGGAGCATGCTGGCTTATAACAGATAGGAGAACAGATATCTGGGTGGCCGAGGGGCATGCATACTTGGATGTGGCGGGGAATGTGAGGGTACAAAGTTCTTTGTACGAGCCATATATTTTACATAGGCGCGTTTCCAAATGAACGGTGTTCGAGGTAATTAAAATGGAATCAAGGGCGGAAGTGTGTAAAGCTGAAGAGGAAGCGATGCTCGACGAATGTTTGAAGTAGCTGTTGTTCTTTTGGGATGTGTTTGGAGCACGGTCTACAATCAGGCGCGCAGTCGCAGTCACTGAGGGATCCCAATGACGAAAATGGAGCACGATAAATTCATGCCGTTTGCTTTTGGTAGCTTTGCAAAAACTGAGCTGCTCGAGGGCACACCACGAGTAAACATTGCTCTCCAGGAGCACCCTCTTCCATACTGCAACGTCGAGCCGAGTCTCGCCCGGGGGGAACAGACCTCGGACATTGGTAGGAAATTCCATGGAACGAGAAGATAGCAGCAAGGAGTTCACGAAACTGAAACCGTATTTTGAGAGCATCGCAAGTTAAAACGGTTTAAACACGATACTCAGAAGGCAGTGATTTGTGCAATGCGTTTATAATGAGGTAGGCCTCATGTATGATTCAGGGCTCATATTGGACGAAACTCGAGAGTTTTGCGTCAAACTTGATGAGCCGTAGGGCCAGCTGAACCCGCTACCTGCCACAGTTGTGTCGGGAAGTGATCCGTCAGAGTACCTGAACCTGTTTCACCTACATATAACTAACGGTTCCACTTCCATATGTCTTGACTGCACGTCACCCATCCTAGTTACTGACATTTCTCTTTTCGCTACTTAAGATAACCGGACGCTGTCCTCGCACCTCAGTCTCTCTAGTATTGACTGAGGTGCGTATCCCATTCATTATGTACGGTACATGGTGCTTACTAGTATACCTACAGACTCTCGCTACCTTAGGTTAGTTTACAGCAATTATAGTCTCTCTAGTATTGACTGAGACTCTCGCTACCTTAGCTCTCGTTCTCTGACAGGTTATGAGCCCTGCCTAAAGGGTAGCGACTTTGTCTTCTCGAATCACCACACTCTCGCCGATAACTACTTCCTTCGGCCCCTGACACGACTATGTCTTCCTCTGACTCTCTCCCCAAAACGGAGAAATATCCGCACGAGAAGCTCACCCTCGACGGATCTAATTACTCTCAATGGGCAACCGGTTTTAAGATGTGGGCTGGCGGTATTGGACTATGGCCATATGTCAATGGTGACGAGAAAGAGCCATCACCTCCAGCCACACTCACAGATATGGATCAGAATATCATTCGCGCAGAAAAGCACGACGAGCGAGTACGAGTCTACAAGCAACGACGACTCCTCGCTCTCAGCGCCCTATCTACGGCAATTGATGCGCAAGATTTCGTGTACCTCCGGGATATAGATGACCCGCACGTGGCGTGGATTGCGCTGGAAAAGAAGTACTTACCTCAGAAGGCTATTCGCTTTAACCAGTACCTTGACCGCCTATTCACCATTCCCAAGGCGCATGACAGTGCCTCCATCGCTGAAACCATGCAAACTCTTACCGTATTGAAGTCAGACCTTGCAGCCCTTTCTGTCACATCAGCCGCGACCCCTGGCGCCTCTACAATCACCCCCAGTGTCACTACTACCGCCACAAAAGATGAGTACAAGATACCAGACGCCATCTTTGTGCATGTTCTATTGCGCACCCTACCCGACTACTACGACCCTCTTTGCCAGACCTTAGTCAACAGTGATACCTCGCTGGACTTCAGCAATATTGTAAATCGCTTGAAGACCCAGGAATTACATCGCGCTGGGGCTACTGGTGCCTCAGACCACATAGCCATGCTATCCGGACATCGAGGCGGGAATGCGCCCAACCCCAAAGCTGGCGACCGCGTCCCACCGAAAGGCTTTGATGAGGGAAAGGGAGATGGATGGGTAGTAGGGTGGCGTCCCAAGTGTGGTCACTGTCACAAGGCTGGACACGTCTGGGTGCAGTGTCGTGCGCGACTCTCCAAGGACGAAAAGGCTCCAAAGTCAGCAAATCGTCCCACTCCCCCTGCCACTATCAGCGCTAACACGGAACTGCCCTTGGCAGGTCGAGCTGACGAATCTGTCGAGTCACCCCCATTCATCCTTTCAATAAAAGATCACTCAGCCAGTATCTCATCAGCCCTTACTTTACCGGCTGGATTGTTCCACGTAGACTCTGCCTCAACGGCTCATATGGAGCCTGAATTATCACGCTTCTCTCACTATATGAAACTGCGTGAACCCATCCGTGTGACGTTAGCTGATGAACATGTGGTGTTGGCCCCAGGATGGGGTAGAGTGAAACTTACTCTCCGGTATGGAGATTCATTAACGGTGCATGATCTTGAGTTCCTACACGTTCCTGACTTGCGTTGCACACTCATCTTGGTCTCCACCCTCGCCTCTACGCGGATATCCTTCACAACGACTTCAAAAGGTGGAACACTGCGTTCTAACGATGGTGACGGACCGTGTATCGCCCACGTGCATCAGAACGGCGGGCTATATCTTCTCGACGCAACATACCACACGCGTGACTCTATCCCCGCGCGTGCGATGCTCACTAAGTCCCCATCTACGCCACTATCTCTCAACACCTGGCATCGTCGACTTGGACATGCCGGTTTCTCAACTATTATGAAGGCTGCTGGACACATTGATGGCATGACCCTCGATACCGACACGCTGCATCACGATACTGACGGGGGGGACTCAATTCACTGCGTCTCTTGTATTATGGGCAAGCAGAAGCGCCTTCCCTTCCCTGCTGTCGCACGCCGTGCAAAGGCTGTTGCTGAACTTATCCACTCCGATGTTTGGGGGCCGGTCAACATTGTTTCCTCTACCGGTGACTACTACTTTGTAGTGTTTACTGATGACTACACGAGGTACTCTGCAGTCTATCTAATGCGCGCGAAATCCGAAGTCTTTGACCGTTTCAAGCACTTCGCACCCTGGATAGAGACTCAGTCTGGGGAGCAGATCAGACGACTTCGGAGCGACAACGGTGGTGAGTATATATCGAAGGAGTTTCTCAGCTACCTCGTGGGACGTGGTATCGAACACGAAACTACAATGCCCTATACACCTCAACAGAATGGTGTGGCGGAACGCGGGCACCAAACCCTGGTCACCCGCGCGCTCAGCTCACACCACTTGAGTGGCTTCCCGCGCTCCTTCTGGGGCTGGGCGATTCTCAATTCTGCCCACATCAAGAACATGCTCCCATCCTCATCCCTCGCTGGCCGCACCCCCTTTGAGGCTTTCTATGGTCGTAAACCGGACGTCAGTTATCTGCGTCCATTCGGCTGCCTTGCCTATGCGCACATACCAGAGGATACTCGCCACAAGTACGAGTTCGTTTCGCGGCGCTGCTTCCTGCTCGGCCACGTGCAAAACGCTGGCTATATCCTCTGGGATCCATCCGCCAAACGCACTGTGCGTTCTCGGCATGTTCACTTTGATGAACATGTCTTCTATGGGGACCCTGCCGCCTCCCCCCTTGCTCCTCTCCTCCACCCCTCTGCGGATCTCACCGGCATCCCTTCATCAGTGGGAGGTGTCCCTCTGCAGGCTGGTGAGCCGCCACTCTCGACCCCTGCTAACTCCGTATCACAGGTGTCAGTGGGAGATAATAACACTGACCCACCTGACCCACCTGCACCTGCACCTCCTCCTCATGTACCGGCACCTCCTCCTGCACTACCTCCAGTGGACGTTCCACCCCGTCGCAGCACTCGCCCACGCCAACCGGTACAGATAGGCCATATTGCACCCTCCGGCACCAGTGCAACGGCCATACCAACTAGGAGAGTCCCTGTTGCTGAGCACTGGACTTATGTGCCAGAGGCCCCAGCTAGCCAACACGACAACGCCGAATCCGCAATGCACACAGCTACAGAACCTCCCAAACGCTCGAAAATATCTATACCCGACACCATCAACAAGGCACGGTCATCGCCAGAGTGGCCCCAATGGTCAGACGCCTGCAAGTCGGAATTGCAGTCGATGCGAGACCTCAAAACCCACCAGCTCACACCACTCCCAGAAGGTCGCAAGGCGATCGGTTCAAGATGGGTATTCACGGTAAAGACTGACGAAGAAGGGAATATCACTCGCCACAAGGCACGCCTCGTTGCACAAGGGTACACGCAAGTCGAGGGCATCGACTATACCGAAACGTTCGCAGCTGTCGCTAAATACGACACTGTTCACATCCTTCTTGCCCTCGCAGCGAAGTTCGATCTCGAACTAGACCAAATGGACGTCCGTACTGCCTTCCTCAACGCTGATCTCAAAGAAGATATCTATCTCAAACAGCCGGCTGGCTTTGAAGACCCTGAACACCCGGACTGGGTATGGAAGCTGGAGAAAGCAATCTACGGACTTAAGCAAGCGGGATATGAGTGGAATCAGACACTGGATGAGTACCTACGAAAGGAAGGCTTCAAGTTCGTAAGGAGCGAGGCCGATCACAGCCTATACGTCCTCCACGAGGGCGACAAAGTCATATGGCTTGTAGTCTACGTCGATGATATGCTTGCAGCCTCGAACTCCCGCGATTACCTCGACAACTTCAAGACGCAGCTCAAACGACGCTTCGACCTATCAGACCTCGGCCCTGCACGCCACTTCCTCGGCATGCACATCACGCGCGATCGGGAGAAAAGACTTCTCACTATCAGTCAAAAGACGTACCTTGAGAAGATCCTCGAGAACGCCGGCATGTCACTATGCAACCCGGTGAGCACGCCCATGACGCCGGGAATAACTCTGCAGAAGGCTACATGACCCCCGACAAAGGAAGAAGCAGATATCATTGCGTCAATCCCATATCGCCGGACCATTGGTGAACTCAACTATGCTATGCGCACCACCCGTCCCGATATTGCCTATGCCGTCTCATGCCTCTCTCGTTACATGGAAAACCCTAGCATCGATCACCACCACCAACTTAAACACCTCCTCCGCTACATCCGTGGGACTACAGATCTAGTTCTAGTCTTCGGATCGACGGATGAGGGACTGATTGGACACTCAGACTCAGACTACGCAGCGGATCGAGACGATAGCAAGTCTACGAGTGCCTACGTCTATCAGCTGTTTGGAGGACCTGTCAGCTGGAAGTCTCAAAAGCAATCCGTGGTCGCTACTTCGACCACAGAAGCTGAATATATCGGGCTATCGAATGCTTCCCGCGAAGCCTTATATTTAATTCAACTCCTACACGACTTCCGCCTAGACCCAGACCTCTACGACCCCGCTCTCCTATATGGGGACAATCAAGCCAGCATCGCTCTCTCGAGGAACCCGAAGTTCCACGAGAGAGCTAAGCATATCCGCGTTCATTACCATCTTATCTGCAATCTCGTCGACACGAACAAGATCGAACTTCAGTATAAATCCACTTCAGAGATGATCGCTGATAGTCTAACGAAAGCTTTTACCTCGTCCAGCTGCTGTCCAGCATCGGGAGAACATGGGCTTACGTCGTCAAGACCTACCAGGTGCTCTGACGAGTGGGAGTGTCGGGAAGTGATCCGTCAGAGTACCTGAACCTGTTTCACCTACATATAACTAACGGTTCCACTTCCATATGTCTTGACTGCACGTCACCCATCCTAGTTACTGACATTTCTCTTTTCGCTACTTAAGATAACCGGACGCTGTCCTCGCACCTCAGTCTCTCTAGTATTGACTGAGGTGCGTATCCCATTCATTATGTACGGTACATGGTGCTTACTAGTATACCTACAGACTCTCGCTACCTTAGGTTAGTTTACAGCAATTATAGTCTCTCTAGTATTGACTGAGACTCTCGCTACCTTAGCTCTCGTTCTCTGACAAGTTGAATGCCGAACCTTCATACCATTTATTGGAAAGGGAAGATGCATTAGTAGGTCAGTACTCGTCTGGCTCGAGTTCCCGGATATCTAATCATTATGTGAGCAACAATCTCTTGTACAATATAAGGACGAGCTTTGGTGGGACACACCTTGCAAATGAAAAACAGATGCG
Organism: Suillus cothurnatus; assembly: GCA_016758765.1. Lineage (NCBI taxonomy): Eukaryota > Fungi > Basidiomycota > Agaricomycetes > Boletales > Suillaceae > Suillus > Suillus cothurnatus. The sequence continues at coordinate 12,131 of JABBWL010000095.1, forward strand.
TAATCAAAAGTCAAATGGAAGGGTGATATCAGCATCTTGTCTAAAAACCACCCATCATGGTGTCGGGGCGATTCTTCATCTACCAGGGAAAAGGTTCCAAGTGCCTGCACTGGATCAGCGAACCAACAACAGTGGTTGAAAACCAATGCTATTGGTTTGCAGATCCGTATAAATAACGCGCAGAGGCATGGCGATATAGCAGCCGGGACCTCAAGCGCCGAAGGATCTGAAGATGGAGAAAAGTTACTGGAACAGCATCGCATGAGTGACCTTTGGCGTCTGGAGCGTTCTCAGAGAACAGTATCTTGTGGAAAATATGCAGGTGCGCCATAAGTAGGAACCGCACGGTCCGCAGACCCTACAGCTTGGGAGAAGATCAATCATTCTACTGACCAAGAGGTGCTGCGAACATCTCGTATTCGATCCGACAAGGTGAATGTGGCGATATATAACAACCATCGCTTGTCCTAGATCGGATGTAACGATACCATATTGCGCGATAGCTACGAGTCACGGATGTAGGCTGTGGAACAACAGGTATGAGAGGTTAGGAGGAAGGTCTGATCTGAACGGACGAAAAAGCAAAGTGAGGAAATCACTAATGCCAATTGCAAAGCAGTTTGCCCGTGCTTGCTTTTAAGGTCACGAAATATCGATAAGGCGGGAAAAGCTGGCAGCTGATCAGCGCTCGATCAGCACCAACCAGTCGACTGATCTGCACATGGCTGACTGAAGGTCCCAGGATATACCCAGAAGTGAATTTCCTTTCTGGGCGAGCGGCAGTAGGAGGGTCAGCTGTTTAGCCAACATCATGGCACATTACGACCATTCTAGACAATCGACCACCATCGATTATACAGCCTGCCTCAGAAGATCACCGGGAGCGATGCCGCACGTTGATAAGCACCCAGCCAGCGCAGAATTTAATGATCTATGAATTTCAATAAGCGTTCGAGGGTACTATCCTTGATTAAGCTCACGCACCTCAACCATGATCAGTCTTCTATCAACACACCTATCAGCTTCTCAGTCAAAAATGGACTCTTGCTGGTCGGACGTTAGGGCAGAGTTCAAATTGAAGGGTGATGACATAAGGTTCAGAACGCGACGCGACGCCACCTTCTTGTCAGCCACTAGTGTACTAGCCAGTGCTACTCGATGTCGCAATCAGAAACCTCTTTCTATGAACTACCCAACCCAACTAATCTTGAAACTGACACGCCATCCACAGGGCTTTGAAGACCTTCTCTCATCCAGCAACGGAAGCTCGAAGAAGTGATAGGGATAACTCGTGAATACGAAACCATCGCTTCCCTATGAAAAAGATTCCACGAGTTGATGCGTGGACAACGACATGAAGTCCTCAAGACCGTTCCCAGAACAGGCGCCCACGATTTATTCACAAACTCCAAACGCTAGCGCCGAGCAGCTCAAGAGGGAAAGTGAAATTGCTCGACAGGTACGCTACATGATCACTTCCATGAACTTTGCGATGACTATCTAAGTACTGGTGAGGAGACAAAAGTATGTATTATTGCGGGAAGACAAAGACAGATTATGACAACAATATTGCATCGAGTCCGAATCACACATCTGCCCAAGAAGCGACATACGCGAGTTGTTTAGTTGGGAGTAACGAAGAAACAGGCACCGCACTAACCTATGGGAATCCGCTGAATTCGTGTTGGTCCTTAGGCTCGTGACCAGCCTGGCTTAATACTACCACAGTTCCACGAGTGGTGTAGAGTCTAGTTGGTCCTTTGAAGATAAATTTCTGTGAACGGGAGTTAATGTTGAGTGCTCATTTGTGAACTCATTGAAATTACTGGTGTCCGCACTCCCGTTCTGTAATGAAATCCATATTGTTCCTTTGTACTTCAAACATTGGGCTTACTATAGTGGGGAAATACGGTGATGGGATGCATTTGTTCAAGACGTCGTCAGGTGCTGGTCACTGGTTGCCGCAACAAAAACACATATACATTGTTGGGACGTTCACGTTTTCGCATAACTATTGTGAGCATTGCTACGCGTTATGGGCTGAGTCGTGCTTTTGCTTCTGAAAACCTCCCATTTGTCCCTTGGATTTTAGGCTGTGTTTTTCCCGCTGGTCGTGTATCTTCGCACTCAAGGTTTTTGAAAATCTCTATTTTCCCCTGCATGCGACGTGAATCGCACCCTTGTCCCGCTCATCGACGCGGCAAATTTTCTTGGTCTGCGCACATCAGAAATTCAAAATTTGCTGACACAGACCACAGTTAAGCACCGTGCACTGAACACGTTTATCCAGACAAGAGTTTCATCTTTCACATGTAGTCCTGCTTCACACTGATCCTCCATTACCATACTCTTGATACATATGTCTTACTCCTTCAGATAAGATCGTTTCGTCTGGATTGTTCCGATGTGCCTTCACTTATATCAATGCCGTACTCTGCTACCCTCTTGTTGATCCACTAATGTATACAAGCACTCACTGTGCGCTCACCATAACACATGTGTGGATCCTGTATCGCGCACATCGCATTAGTAAGCGCGGACAGCGGCCTTCTCTGAGCCTGGCTATTAGCGCTTGATCTACACAGCAATCAGCTGTGTAGCAAATACGAGGATGACGAATGGGACGCACCATATAAAACACGCTTGGACGAATCAGTATCCAACTTCCTTGACTCCCAACCAGACATCCTTCGAATTTGATCGCTGGATGATTGAGGGTTCGTCTAGACGGTATTGCTCGTTAGTGATGCACTAGGCTTTTCTGTGGGATACAACTGACGACATGCCTACCAGCAATTTCGGATACTACAAGATCGCTTGCACGGTCTAATTTCTTAAATAACGGCGCAGCATCTCCCAACAAACAGTCTCGAAGTTAGCTTCCGAGTGAGGATTTGATCCTGTGAGGGAGTCTTGTTAGCAATTGCTTGTATGCTCTGACAAGGATTAAGGTGAAAAAGACAGGTTGCTGGACTCACCAGCAATTATTGCTGTTGCTAGATAACCTGATCTGATTCCAAGATCCCGCCTGCCTCACATACATCGTCCCCAATTCGCCGCAGTTGAGATATCGAGCGCCAATCATGTCTTCTTCCACCAGTGAGATACCAGCGACTATACCACGTGAGACATTGCGAGGTCATACCGACTGGGTACGAGGTGTTGTGCACCTGCCTGTCGGACAACGCATTGTCACGTGTTCGGTGGACGGCTCACTCCGACTATGGAACCAAGAGAGCGGCACACAGAAAGGAGATGACTGGCAAGAGGATAATGGAGTGTGGTCCATGGCACTAACTCCAAGTGGCCAGACAGTTGCAAATGGACACGATGACGGGAAAGTAAAATTATGGAACGTTGAGACGAGAAAGGTTATTGCCAAATGGGAAGGACACAGCAGAGTTGTGGGTGCATTGTGCTGGAGTGCAGATGGCAAGGGAGTAGGGAGCGGATCCTGGGATGGAGATGCAAGAGTCTGGGATGTCAAGAGCGGCAAAACGGTCCTGACAATGAAAACCGGGCACCTGTGGGTGAACGCGGTGATATACTCGCCTGATGCAACAAAACTTGCAACCGGTGGACGCAACGAGAATATTTGCGCTCAAAATCTGGGATGCCAAGACAGGCGAGCTGCTTAAGACGCTCAAATAAGATGAACAAGTTTGGAGCTTGGCCTGGACGTCAGACGGAAAGAAACTTATCTCCGGTACATATAACCCAATTAGGATATTTGACACAACCACTTGGCAGCAGATCGCCGCCCTGGAGGGTCACACAGACTGGGTTAACGCCATTTCCTTATCTCAAAACGAACGTTTCCTTGCAAGTGCAGGTTATGACAAAACAGCGCGTCTATGGAATCTCGATACCAGTCTCCCAGTTGGACCACCTCTCCAGCACGAAAAGGTCTTGGACTCCGCAGCCTGCATCACCAAAATTGCCCAACTTATATCTAACTATATATATACCTATAACGGCTGTGAAACACTGTATAGACTGTGACGAATATCTACAACTGAGTGTCAGATATATGATAATACAAGGAATCGATTTTTGTGATAAAGTTAGAGGAATGTTCCAGAGTTGTGATATGTGCGAAGACATGTTCCAGCTCACTGCCATGTGACATTGTCTTATATCATGAATTGCACTGATATCAGATTATAACAACATATCATTGTGCTATTTGAATACATGTAGTACTGGTAACATTATAATGTAGCATACACGTGGTAACCGCGTACCGATCGACTGGACATGAGTACAATGAAAAAAAAAACATATGAGTGACGTCATTCGAGTGCGACAGAGTGAAAAAGAAACATGCGAGCATTGCGGATATCCTGAGTCCATGAGAGCAGTACAGTGGGAGGAGCATGCGAGTGGAGACACAAACAAGGTAGTAAGGCAATACTAATAAAAACAAGTGAAGGTCATTAGAACTGGCTGAACTACAAAACTGTTGACTTACCTTGAATAATTATTTCTTGGATTTGCGCCTGGTCGAAGCCTTCTTGGATTTTGTAGCACTGCCCTTTCGTGTGCATTTGGCTGGCTGAGGGATGTCTGGCTCCTCTTCTGTCAATGGACTGTCGTCAAACAGGTCATCAACGTGCACAGAGATCAGCTTGCACTTGTGCGAGGTGACGGGTGAAGCAGGGGTAGGGGAGCGCACAAGCATGACTGGCCTTGTTGCAGGAATGGGCACTTGAGGAGAGGAGGGAGGCAGTGGTGACCTGGGAGGAGGTGGGGTATCCTGACGCAACTCCTGTTGCAGATTGAGGGCCGAGGATTGTGTAGATGGAGGATCTGAGGATTGGGAAGCTCGTGTGGCATGTGCAGCAAGCTGCTGTTCCATTGCCACCATGTCGTCTTTTTCTGAGCACTCAGTGCTCTCAGAAGCAGTATGATTTGTGCCCTTTTCATTGCCAAACAATGTCCTGTATGCATACAGATATTAGATAGCAGAATGAGGTAATTAAGAACTTACTCATTAAAATATGCAAGCAATGAGTCGACCCACTCCCCATCTCTCCTCTCATGAATGAGGCGTGTGATCCTGTAATAAAAGTCACTGTAATGAAAAAGGCCATCCTTGTCCTTCCATTTGTCGAGAGAGCTAATGCCAAAGTGTGCCTGGCAAGTAGAGAATAAGTAAGAGAATGAAAGGAAAGCAAAAACAAACCTGGACAGCCGCATATGCAATGTGCTCCGCTTCAACTGTCGACATGCCATGAATCTTTACATTGCAGGGGCGTGTTCCATTGGAAACACCGGCTGAGAGTGCAGATGATGGAGATGTAAAGATATGTTTGGCAACCTGAGTGGCATATCAGTGGTGCATATTATGATCAGAGCCCAAAAATACGTACACATGACAAAAGATACCCCCTGAAAAGTCCTTTGATGATATTGTCAGGGTCAAAGTCTTTACCTGGACTATCCCCCGGATACAGATAAGCAGGCCACAAGGCTGCGGTCACCTTCAGCGACCCGGTTTGGATTCTCTCCCTCGCCCTGTAATGTAATAAGTACTACCAAATTTGATAATAATAAACTTACTTGGTCGGATCCTTGTTATATTTGATCAAAAATTTGACAGGGCAGAGCATTGGGCCAAGCTGTGGGTGATTAAACCCCATCTTGGAATAAGACTTACTGTCGTCACCAATTGGAGGGTTGACAAGGGCCTTGTCTGGGACTGGAGCAGCATATGTGCCCATGCGGCTCTTGAGACGACTGACGTCCTCTGACTGGGTGTGATTGATCATATTCTGCATCTGCAAATAGTGAGTTGCAATCAAGATAGGTATATAGAAACTCAAATACCTCACTGATGATATATGCAAGTTCATCGCATTTTTTCTTCTTGCTGATCAAACTCCTAAGATAAGGGGCATGATTCATGATGTATTCGAACAGTCTGCTTGTAGCATGCACGTGTGTGATCATCACTAAAAATCAAATTAATGCGCATATATGTGCATAAACAAAAATGAACAGACTTACATGTTATTGAGGATGTTTGTACGGGCAATCTTGGCCTGTGCACCTGTCGAATCTTCATCATCAATCACTTCATCTTGCTCTAGAAGCAAGCACACCTGGAAGACCTGCTTAAGGTTGCAGAACATATCCAGGCTGTGTGGGATCCAATGTGCAACGTGTATGCACTGGTCCCACAATGTGAGTTCTTTGTGATGTGGTCTTCTAGAACATCTGAGTCATCAAGATCAGGATACATCTGATCACATGAAAATGAAATGACTCACCTTTTGGTTTTTTCAGCCTTCTTTTTGGCTCTAACAGGGATATGGATCCTATATGTGTTCAGGTAAACTCTGTTTTGAAGACAACAGATATCATTTAATGATTCACCTGGCCTTTTTGGACTTAGACCTGTCCTTATCACTCGCATTAGACGCATTTGACGTGTCTCTTCCACATTTCTCGGATATCCGGGGCCGCGGTGTGCTGGGGGGAGTACTCACATCTGATCCAGAAGAGCTTGTAGAATTAGTAGATTCAGAAGAGGAAGTAGAATGAGAGCGATCATGACATGCCATAGTGGTGGGAGAGAAAGATGAGTGACACAGGATGCGGTGATATGGGAATAATCCTCATTTGGTTATTTACATATCACAATATCAAATACCCCCTGGATATCTAGGTATCCAGAGTTAAAACAATATATAGGAGAACGTGATACAATTGAGCAAGAATTAGTAAATTACAAACAATATCTACAAGTACAGCACACAGTATAGTACATGACCAAAAAAAATACGAGGTCACTGGATCATCAATTGTCATCTACAGGGATATCATCCTGGTCCTCCAGCACCTCAGGGCTTTTCTTGATGTAGTAGCTCCATGGTGCAGTGGGATTCTCGGGATCTGGGTTAGGGTTACCAGCGCGCCTGACAAGAAGGTTGCAAGGGGATGCGGTTATTGGCCTTGAGAAAGATCAGTCAAAATTTCTATTGAATACAGGAGTCACAACTTACTCAAACTCTGGTTCAATCACTGCAGGATCTTCGTCTTCAACCTTAACCTCATTGATTCCGACTTCCGCATCTTCAGTCTTCATCTCCGTGTCATCTCTGTTACCACCATTATTCTCTTCTTCAGATTCAGATTCAGTCTCCAAGTCATGTGATGCTGAGTCTTGATTATTGGCCTGTTCATGGATGCGACAAATGATTTTCTGTTATAAATTAGATTGATGTTTGGATGAGAGAAAAAAATATACCTTAGTGCCAGGGGAATCCAAGTTGAGATTGAAGCAGTAAGTATTATTGACGGATATTGAGTTTTGGATGTTGATGAATATGACATCCCCAAAGACGTTCAGCACAGAGGTCCAGGCATTGTTGGCAGTGACATTAGCCATTTGATATTGATATGAGCGATGATAAAGATAGAGTTTGAGGATTTCATGTGACCACAAGATTCCAGCGGAGTTTGAATCTGACATCAGCCAAACATACTCAATCCTTACTTTCGACCTTATATGCATGTTTGGTCACACAATGGTCTGTTCCCTCTTTCATCCTTCCATTACATTAACCACTAGATGCTCACTCTGATGAGATTCTCTGCAAGGCACGCAGTGCTACATTCATTGCGCCATCCAAGGTGCTTGCCAAGATCAGGTATGTCCCATCCTCAAATGACTAATGCTGATTGTTATCATCATCACCAGTCTTAAGCGTGAGGGAGAGGCATTCAACCTACTCCCATACTATAGTTCCCTCAATTGGTGAATCTACTTCACCCCTTGTGCCTCACCACTTGCTGCGAGGGTATGACTCCTCTGAGTCAGGGGGAGAAATCCTCGTGAAGATTCACAAGATACTTTGATGCAGAGTCACGGTCATTCACCATAATAGTGAGATGATTTATCTAGTTAATGGTATGCTTGTTTACATTTCCTATCTAGATTAACGCTTGACTCTTACTTTCAGTAGTTAAATTAATGTATATTCAAAGTAGACTGCTGCACCAATTCAATGGACTGTTTAAATATGCTTGTGGGGTGATGAATTGCTCGTGAGTTCTGCAACTAGTGATGGATGTGTCCCCTTCCTGTTTCTCTATATTTCTTCCATGGTCAATGACCTTCACTGTTTAGCTTGCAGCACAACATTTGGTTCACGCAAGCGGCTTGCGGCATATACAAGTCAATGCACTCTTAATGTTGTTTTTACTGATGAAATATTTGACCGCAAGCACAAATTAGACAAGAAGAAAAGGACGCAAGACAAGAGGGCTCGCCGTGACGAGTCCCCTCAGGCTGAGCACATTCCTGATGATGTTTATATCCCAGAGCAGCCAGAGGTTCAAGACCCAATGTTCACCAACAACGAAGATCCTTGGATTGATGTATGTATTCATTCTCTATAGCTGTATTGTCCTTGCTACATGTTTTCTAGGTTGAAATGGCTTGCCCTCCATTTCCCTCACCTCCTCCCATTAACCCTGTCATCTCTCAGCGCTCTGGACAGAGAATCCGAATGCCTGCTCGCTTCACAGACTTCCTGCCAGGGAGTGCAACTCACCTTGCCCACATGCCACCCACTGCCCGTCAAAAGCGCAGAGATGATGTCATAGCGGATCAAAACTCTATGCCTCGTTCCCCTTCCCCTGAAACATTGGAGCATGAGGATGCCCCCCCACTCTCTATTCCTTTTCAAATGGAAGCAGATAATGCAGGGCTCTATCGCATCTACATTACCCATCCCAGCAACATCCCCAACAATGATACCCTTGAGGCTGTAACTGACGCTCCAACACTTGCTGGGGATGATCAGATTCCTCGATCAAGTTGGATCACAGAGGGTTTATCTTCTAAAGGGACCAAAGAACTGTTTGAAGCGTTCTCGAACCCTACTTCTGGCCTCCTCATGGCTTACCAATATTCTGGAACTGGCCAGCAATCTGTTGCCAAGTTACAGCGACTCACTACTTTTGTTGGTGATCTGCTTTTCAGACATGCTGATGCACTTTCATTTTCACATACATGGGAAGTTGTCATATCCCATAGATGCGCGCTTCTCATCCAAAGTTCCAGATGTCAGATCCGATCAGATCCGATCCACAGATCCATACCGGATCCATCACGATAAGCTTCTTCATTCATATCCTGTTCATATAATGTTAAACACTGCTTATTTCCTCCATTTAGTATATCCTCCTTTCCGGTATATCGGTTATGCTTTCTTCTGGCTATGTTTTACTGATCCGTTCACTTGTGATTAACTTCCGGCTTATGTTTGACTTCTAATAAGTGTTGCTTATGCATTGCGATACTTTGTGCATAGCCTCTTGCGTAGTTCTATCGTATATAAACTCTTGTATATGTCTTATAGCACCCTAGTTCGAATATCACCTTAGATTGTCCTCATTCTGTTATCCGGACTCAAGTCTTATCAACTCTTGTCACCCTCCGAGACTTAAGGATTGTATCCAATAGTCTATACGCATCCACCTCTATCTACGGATAGTCCATACTCTGTTAGTTTCTAGTCCTAGACTTGTCTAGACTAGTCCTTATACTCCCGTCCGATATCCGGACGCCATCCGGATAAGTATACGATACTATTCCTTATCTTCGGATAGGAATATGATACTAATCCTTACCTTTGGATATCATACGATACTATTCCTTGTCTTCAGATAGGAATATGTTACTTTCCTCTATACCCGGATACCATACGATAGTCGTCCAGACCTTCGGATATGCTACAATAGCCATCCGGATCTTCGGATACAATACATATAGCATTCTGAAATACAGGGCTATACTCGGGAAAGGGGCACAGCGTACGAGCTGAGGCCGAAGCCCTTCGGATCCGTTACCCCTTGAGTACAACCTTAACAGAAGTCAAGAACATTGATGGCTATTTACAGGACAAATCCAATCCATTTCGCAAGGAATATGGCTGGCAGTGATTGTCCGTCAAGATCAGATTACTAAATGAAGGTACAAAGTGGCCATCAGAGACTGATGCCCCAGAACTTGAGATCCCCGGATTCTATCACCGATCAATCATCGACATCATCAAGTCTGTTTTTACAGATGACGCCTCAATATCATTCAACATGATTCCTTACTGCAAATACTGGCAATGCTCTCCTGATCGTGCCATTGAAGTCTTCTCAGAAGCATACTCCAGCCCTGAGATGCTCGAGACATATGATGAAATTAATGCCTTGCCTCACGAAGCAGGTGATGAATACGAGCGTTCTATTGCGTCACTGATGTTCTGGTCTGATGCAACACATTTGGCCAATTTCGGTGATGCTTCCCTATGGCCATTCTACCTTTACTTCGGAAATCAATCAAAGTATGTTTGAGGGAAGCCAACTGCTTCTGCATGTCACTATGTGGCTTATATTCCTACAGTACATTTTTTATTTGATCAAATCTAAGTGTAGCAAAAAATAATTCATTCAACAGTTGCTGGATGATCTACAAGACCAATACATGAAGATCTTCGGCAAGCCATCTAGTAGTGAGGTATATACTCATTGTAAACGTGAGCTGATGCAAGCAATATGGGCTCTACTGCTTGATGATAAGTTCATGGACGCCTATGTGCATGGTATCATCATCAAATGCAGTGATGGCATCACTCATTGAATCTTCCCCTGCTTCCTTACTTATTCAGCTGATTATCTGGAGAAGTGAGTCCGTCATTTCATTTTATCACAGCATGTGCTAATAATTCTTAGAGTTATTCTGTCAGGCATCAAGAACCTAGGGCAATGCCCTTGTCCACGTTGTCTCACAAAGAAGACCAAGATTCATTTGATGGCAACAAAATGCAATATGAAGCGACAGATCAGATGCATGCGGAAGGATGATTGGAAACACCATCGAGAAGTGGAAGATGCGCAGAAGCTAATTTTTCAATTGGGCATACCAGTTGATGGTTTGCACGTCAAGAAGATACTCAATGATGAATCATTGGTGCCGACTTGGGTAAGTTTTCATTATTATTTTGATCTCTACCAACTAATAATATCTAAACATAGAACTCGTTGTGACAATCTAGTTTTCTTTGGGCTGATATTAGCTATACTTACTTACCTTTACATTCATTACTTTGTGGCTTATATAAGCATGTTTTCCCTTTCACCAGTACCAGTCTGAAGTTTGATGTTTCACTACCTCTGAGCTTGAGCCTAGATCAGAAACCCTTTAGGGTCAAACACTGTCTTCTAGGACATAGCAGCTAGGCAGGGTATTGGCCACATATTGGTTAGGGAGTGATCCTACTACCTAGCCAAGTTTGTGCATCACATCGTTTTCGGAGAAGCTATGTCCTCATGGATTCAACTGCTTCCAGATGTTCGTGGTGGATGAGCTCCACGAATTTGAACTGGGTGTATGGAAAGCAATTTTGACCCATCTATTTCGTATTTTGCATGCAGTTGGAGGACATGCCATCCAGAAGTTGAATGAGGGGTACATGTTTGTAAGATATCATTGCTGATCTACTTCACCAGGATACCTGTTATGAAGGGGTCTAAGTGCATTGGATGATGCAAGGCTGAATGACAGTATGGTTTTGGTGTCAACGGCTCTCTTCTTGCCTTTGCAGCAATTGGTACATTCAAGTGTTGGCAGGGGGATAGGAATAGGTTCTTCAGGGAGAACCATTGGAGGGTGAATGGTCAGGTGAGATATCTTGGGTGTGATTTCCTTGAGAGAGGTTCTGAGGGGGTTCTTGGGGATCTCTGAGATAGGGACGAATCCTTCAGTTTGTTCCTGAAGGGAGAGTTCAATGGCAGTGTTAATGATCGACACTTTGAGATCTTCAGATAGAGCTCATTACCTATCTAGCAGGTGAAATGGACATTTCAACTGTGGAAGGCATGATAATAACCTCCTTCCAGTTTCATAGTGACATGGTCCATCCTTGTCTTCTCCTCCCACCCCCTATTCTAACAACTTTTTTTGGCATTTTTGGACTAATGTGAAACATATGTCTTTGTAGCAATTTTGATGTATGTAGTTGTGTCCAATATAGTGTAATAAATGTGTTATAAGTATTTTATTTATTGATATATTTATGTGTAAAAAAGAATTTTGGCAAAAAGTGAAGGATTGAGTGAGATATTTGAGCTCACTGTCCTCAACAGTGAGCTCGACAGTGAGCTCAGGTGCGTGGTGTTACCAAAAAGGGACGTCGATATCACGGCAAATCCCGGATTGTCAAAAAATATCTCACGACTGAAATTCAAATTTCCAAAAACAACCTGATACGTCTGGGCAAGGGTACCCAACATAAGTACATGTCTCACGAACTAGCACCGGCATCTCGAGACTAGTGCTAGGTTATAAATCATACAAGGGATTGAACTGTAAGACTGAACATTTCGATTGCCAGAATAAATCATCCTTCAGTAGGGCTTCTAAGAAGTATCCATTTCACTGACTGCGACGGACCATCAAGGCTAGAACTCACTCATCTCGGCAACTGCTCCAGCGTTCTCCATGTGCCATGCGGCTCAAATCAAGCTCTACATTTCCTCTGGGGATCACCAACACAGTCTTGGGAGTATAAAATGGCTGTCGGAGAGCAGGCGGTACCCAGAAAAGGAGTTGTCGATCGGGTCCTGTCATCCATCCATTGACTCCTAGCGAAAAGGATGTTGACCTGTGGTCATGGAGGCGGCTACCCTCAATTAGCTTAGCAGGGTTGTACAGCGCATGTGTCGAGTTGGACGAAAAACGAATGAATTGATTGGTTTGAGCGGTGGTTGCATCCCAGAGGCGAATAGTGCCGTCTGTGGAGGCAGACGCGATGAGAGTGCCGTCCGGCGAGAATGTGACTGACAGAACATCACTTGTGTGCCCCTCGAATGGCTCACCAACTGGCAGCCCCGTTCCTGCATCCCAGAGCCGGACAGTGTTATCAGCAGAACCACTGATGATATGAGTACCGTCCGGCGAGAATGCGACCGAGAAAACAGAACTTGTGTGCCCCCTAAACGGCTCGCCAAGTGGCTGCCCCGTTGCTAGATCCCAGACCCGGACAGTGTTATCAGCAGAACCACTGACGAAACGAGTACCGTCCGGCGAGAATTCGACTGACGAAACAGAACTTGTGTGACCCTGTAATGGCTCACCAATTGGCTGTCCCGTTCCTGCATCCCAGACCCGGACAGTGCTATCAGCAGAACCACTGACGATACGAGTACCGTCCGGCGAGAATGCGACTGACGAAACAGAACGTACGTGCCCCCTAAACGGCTCGCTAAGTGGCTGTCCCGTTCCTGCATCCCAGACCCGGACAGTTCCATCAGCAGAACCACTGACGAAACGAGTACCGTCCGGCGAGAATTCGACTGACGAAACAGAACTTGTGTGACCCTGTAATGGCTCACCAATTGGCAGCCCCGTTGCTGCATCCCAGACCCGGATTGTGTTATGAGCAGAAGCAGTGACGATTCTAGTGCGGTCCGGCGAGAATGCAACCGACAAAATCCGGCCAGAGCGCCCGCGTATGGGCGCAATGACTGGTTGCCCCGTCGCTGTATCCCACAGTCGGATTGTACCATCCGACAAACCGGACACGATGCGAATCTGATCAGGAGAGAACGAGACTGACGTCACCACAGCTGCATACCAGTTAAGCTCGATCTGAATGGCAGCCCAGTCCAAAGGGCGATCCGAGGTCAGACGCAGAGCGTTTGGAAACCTGGTAGCTAATTTTCTGGATATCTCGGAGTTGACGGGCGAGAACGGAAGTGCTGATACGTAGAGATGTGGCGTGCTGTGTGAGATGATGCCGCCGAAGGTTTGGATGAAATTCTGGAAATCCATTACGGTAAACAAAACATCCTCATATCCTGAACCGTTCTGTGATTGTGGATAAGCATTTTGTCTGATACCAGATATTAGTAGGCTCACCTTCAACCACTGGGTAATGATTGCAAGGGAGGTATCAGCGTCGTTGATTGCATTCATCAAGCCAAGTACTTCAAGCCAGAATAGTGATCGTTGGTGGTTGAGAAATAATTTTATTTCGTTTGCGAGTTCCGAGGCGAATTGCGCTCCTTGTACGTGTGAAGCCCAAAATAGACAGGAGTAGGATAGATGAGGAGAAAACGTGTTAACTCGTTCTTGTAGCTCGGGATCGTCGCAATTAGGAAGGTATGATGACTTCAAATCACACATATTGAAGTGGAGATGCTTCATCACCTGAAGTGATGCAAAAGCAAGGTCACGTTGCGCCTTTGACATGTCGACAAGAAACTCTCGTTTGCAGGATGAGCCTGTCAGGAATTCGCCGAAGGATGCGTGAAGAGGTCGGATAGGGAATTGTTGGCTGGTGGTACCACTGAGTAGCGGACCCATGCTTTTGACCACTAGCTCAACTTTGTAATGGTCATCTTGATCTGGAAAATAGTCCCGCATGTCGTTTAGGGAAGCTAGAGGGAGGGGTTTGGCTGCGCCAAGTATCTGTCCCATCACGGACCGAAACCTCGCTAGTGCGCGTTGATAATCGGCTGGTGTACACTTAGCCTGTGGTATGAGTTCTGCCAAAATGAAGTCATACAGATCATACAACAAGTCTTTCCGCTCTGCAGGATCACGGGCCATGACAGATTTGTAGCGATCCATTGGGGATAAGCCGGGAAGGGTGTCCGTGATATACTCCCAGGCAAGACGCGCCCATTCAAAAAGTCCATCAGCCTTCTCAGCGAGAGCTGCAATCTCCACATCCCGAAAATCCGACAGCTTTCCCAGCTTATCTGATACATAAGCGTTGATGTCGTTCTTCGCTTCTGCTGGTAAAATATTGTCCATGGACATCTGTCGAATATGCTGAACACCGCCAAGTTCATCTTCGATATCGCGAAGCGGGCGAGAAGTAACAATAATCCGCAAGTTGACTGGAAGTGTGGTGATTGATGGATTGCCCAATTTACCTGCAAGAATGTGGAGAATACGACGCCGTATTTCGACTCCGCCGCTCTCATCCAGTGCGTCTATCACTATGACGACAGGTCCTATGGTTATTTCCGAGAGCTTCCCTAGGGGTTTCATGAGAAGTTCATCCCACTGCTGGATGATATCTGTCGTCTTCTTTAGCGAACCGTCATCTTCAATTGCATCTGCCAATGCTCGTTTCAACTCCGGATCACGACCAGCTAGGTCGCGTGCTATGGTAGAAAAAATTTTTTGATGGCGATGATCGGCTTGTTCCTGGCGGTCAAAACAATAACATGAACCAAGCCCTCCCGCATCCTTGAACCACTTGGCAATTGTGTGAGCGATGGTTGATTTACCCGTGCCTGCGGGGCCAGATAGCCATAGCACACGCGGAACATCGCCTCCAGTGCTATTGGCCCAGTCTGTGATCTGGGAGAGAATTGTTGTGCGCGTATCAGGTAGGCATTGTTTCCCTAAATCTAGCCCAGCGCCACTCGCATAAGTCATATCACTGAGCTCCACTGTTTCGACTGAAGACGATTAGATTTCGAATAAGAATCACGTACAAATCCTTACCTATATGATGGACATGAATGTTTGTGTCGAGAATGACTTGCTTCTGGAAGTTATTCATCAGGTGATCCAATACTTTGTTAAATTGTCGAATTGCATCATCTGTTTCCTTGAGTAGGTTCTTTCCCAATCTCTTCCCTGCCATAACGGGAGACGATTGAGACTGCGAAAAATGCGATAAATTGTTGAGGACTTACAAAAGCTCTTGATCTTCGAATAATCTCTGATAAAATGGGCACATTGAAGAGTTTGCTGAGAAATATTTCCAAGAACAGCGCGCATTGACGAAAGCTGGCGAAGCCTATCGTAGTCTGAAATGAAACTATAAACTTCACCCAACTTCTTGAGAAGGCTGAGTATCGCTTTGTCGCGATCCACTTGGGCAAGGATTATCTGCACATACAATAACTAATCAAGAGGTAGGAATGAAAGCGAAACCAAACATACTTTTGCAGCCCCAGACAACACACCCAGTGCTATCTTTGCGTATGGGTGCACCTATCGAACAAGATTATTTGGGTCTCGATCAAGAGTCATGGTTCATACATCCGCGAGGGCCTGAATAACAGTGTCGAAGATCTTGAGAGGTCGAAGATATGTGTCCTCGAAATTACATGCATCCTCAAGATCTGCTGGTGTATTTTGTGTAGCGGATACTCCAGATGCCACACGTCCCGACAGTACATTCATGCCTTTGGTATTTTCTTTGGCGTCTCGAATTGCCGACTGGAGATCAGTGAATTCCTCCACACCTAAAGAGGTATGCTGGAGCTGTATGGACAACAGAATTTATGGAAAGGGCATGAACTGAAGGTGACCTTACCTCATTATTTGGAACTGATGGGGTACCTTCACGAGAGTCGACGTCCAGGAAAACAGGTTCGCGATTGCGTGAATTCTTCAAGTTCGAGCGCTTGTTTATGTTATCCCCAATACACCCCCATATATTGATTTTGACTCACAGAAATTTTTTTAATGACACCATTCGTAACCTTCCCTAGAATCCGACAGATTTTAGTGCGGGATCGGTCCTAGACAAAGGATGCATTGACGAGCGTCAGTATTTCAGGTGCAACCTTATGAAGATCAACCACGTACCGGGCGTCCAGCAGCATTTGTTTCATTGGATGTTTCGAGGTCTGGAGGAGGAACCGACCTTGAGCCCCTCAATTGATTGTCCTCGTTCATGGTGGTTGATTGAGGTTGATAATCAGTCTAAGTGAAGTAAGGTGGGAGTGCACTGTTCAGCAACCAGATGTTGACTAACATTTGGCCAACATCATGTGAGATGTTCTCGGCTGACCATTTCGCCGAAAGTCGGAGCTTGAATAACATAGATTGAATTCGGACTAACCCTAGTACAGTTGATTCGGGGTTAAATTTTATTTAACCAAGTTGAATCAACACGCGACACTGGTTGGTTTGGGGGCCTCATGACTCAGCGTCATCGTTAAAGGCCCCTTTCAATCTGGATATTTAGAGTGACTAACTGGCGTGCCCCTTTCTGCACATCGTTCACTTGTCCTCAGAGCACCATTCTGCTCGTGCACTATTTGCACTGTAAGGATAAAATATCCTTTGCACACTGACCACTACTCCAAAACAACATAGTCCGTGTATGTGAAGAGCTTTACTCTTTGTATCCAAGACATGCAGATACAATTACTTCCTTATTTCCTTTTACAAACATTACCTTGTAATATAGATGCCTTGTTCTCCTTATCATTACGCCACCAAATGTTGTTCACAACTTTCCCTTTCATCATTGTCGAATTCTCCCTTTGTCGCAGATTCTCTTTTTCATCCTCTCATATGACCTAACTATTTTGCAGCTCGACACTCTTGTACTCAGTCTGGCTACCGAGCTACTCGAGAACATATATATACAGCCCATGTACACTCATACCAAGGAATCTAACAGTATCTCACACTTTGATTTTCCACTCCAAGAACGATCGAACGAATTACAGAAAAGTCCCTGCCTCTAAACATTTTTATTCCTATCTTCATGTTATCAACTAACAAGTCTTAACTATCTCTACTTGTTCACAATTCCCTGTCGAACACATATGCAGCCTTACAGCACCAGGTTTTTCGTCATTATATTGAATTAAATTCGGTCATACTTCCATTTTATGTCAGATGAAACCACTTCAGCTCATAATGTCTCCAATATGTCGCAAACCCAATCATTGCTTAGGGGACCAGGAATGCAAGGGTCTTCACTTGAGACCAAGACTGATGAAGCACATTTACCCCAACAAATCTTGGCGACAAGATGCCTCGACATTGTCAAAGACTACAGATCTTCCAAAGTCACAAAGTTTGATGCCACATATGCCATGTCATGTATCATTAAAGACACACTACCTGACAACTCAGGTGAAGATCCTGCTACAGTTGTGGCTATCTACCTCACCATGCTTGATAAATGGGAGACCAAGCAAGATCATGCAAGACAGAGGAGCTGGAGCAGTTACTAATACCCATTCTTAGATATCGAGATACACCAAGCTTTGTTAGAGGAACAATCCGTAAATTTAATATGAATGCTTCCACAATGAAGCGCCTCGGTGCACGAGATTTTGAAGATCTGCTTCAGGTAAGATTGGTTTGTGCTTTCCCGATATGTTTTTTTAATGATCGATAGTGCGCAATCCCTGTCTTTGAGGATTTACTTCCTAAAGATCACAATACCATGGTTCTGGACCTCCTATTCGACTTGGCAACTTGGCACGGGTTCGCAAAATTACGTCTGCATACCAAGGACACCTTAAAATTTTTCGACACTGCAACAGTTGTTCTCGGTCAAACAATACGTAAATTTAATTGAACTACTTGTGCACACTACTATACTACAGAGTTGCCTCACGAGTACACTGCATGTGGACGACAGAAATCAAAATTGGCTTCGCAGAATCTTGACTCAAACTTGACAAGCCAAGTCAATGAGGCCATGTCTGGTCTGAAGCACAAAAGACTCAACCTCAACACCTACAAATATCATGCCCTCAGAGATTACCCTGATACCATCCAACAATTTGGTACCACAGATACCCTCAGCACCCAACCAGTAAGTTTTAATTCCATCATACATATAGAATATTGATGTCATTCTAATTTTTAGGGTGAACTGCAGCATCGGCGCATGAAATGCTGGTATCCGAAAACGCCAAAAGGCAAGAAGAACATGGTCTTGAGCATGATGCATATTGAGACTAGGGAACAACTGCTGGGGAAGATCGTGAAGGCATGATCGGCATTGATCGATCCTGGATCACAACACCGTCAACGCGAATGCACATCACTGGCCGATCACTACCACATATCCAAGTATGCAAGGACCTCGCATGATCTTACTGAGTGGCTTGGAGAACTTACAGATGATTTAGCAGTAATGGTGCATTATTTTAATTATTCTAGATCTATCAATTGTTGACCTCTGAAATAGGATTTTATTCCGCGACTTCAAGATCATCTCTTAGCTCGAATTCACGGGATCGAATACACCAGTGATGAATTTCAATTCACTGATGAGGACCGCTTGCAAATATCAATTGCTAACAACAAGATTCATGAGCACAGTACTTTCTGCATCAACTACACTACCTACGACCTGCGACAAGAACAAGACTCACTCAATCCACATACCCGTGCTGACATCATGGTTCTCTCGCACAAGACTGATGAGGCACGACATCCTTATTGGTACACATGGATAATCTGGATTTTTCATGTCGACGTCTGGAACTATGATGACATTTTGATGACAAAACCATGCCAAATGAATTTATTATTTGTATGCTGGTTCGGCTGTGATGTCAGTTACAAATCTGGTTTCTCAGCAAAGCGGCTACCTTGTATTGGTTTTCTCCGAGGTGAGGATCCTTGCACCT
Organism: Suillus cothurnatus; assembly: GCA_016758765.1. NCBI lineage: Eukaryota > Fungi > Basidiomycota > Agaricomycetes > Boletales > Suillaceae > Suillus > Suillus cothurnatus. Next base: position 31,550 of record JABBWL010000095.1, read on the forward strand.
TTGGTTTCATAGATCCCGACATTGTCATCTGGGGCATTCACCTTATTCCGGCATTTGAGCATGGTCAAACTGATCAGCTTCTCACGGATTCATTTGTGTGATGCGAGGCAGATCTAGGTAAAGATTGGCTTTATTTCTATATAAACATGTAAGTCTACAGTACCGATCTACTAGTACTGGCTAATTAACATATGCTTCTATTTCTAGATTTGCAGATAGAGATATGTTTATGCATTACCAGGGGGGAGGTATCAGCCATAAAATATCTCGCAGGTGGGATGAATTTTTGCAGGCTGATGGGGCTGAGGTTAGTGTTGTAGCAGAGGAGGAGGATGGAGTTATGGAGTTAGACGATGAAGAGGAGGATGTGGACAAAGATGAAGACAATAATGAAGAGGACAAAGACAAAGACAACTCGGAGGAGGACAAAGAGGACCGGATAGAAGCAGATGAGGGAGAAGAGTTGGATGATGATATTCTGGCAGAGGAGGGGTATGGTGCTCTGTAGTATCATGTCGTGTATGAATCTTTGATCTGTTTTTGATTGATTGATCCGCTTCGTTGATCCATCATTGAATTCTGAGTGCAGGCTTTCCTGCCATAATATTATTTGATATCATCATAAGCACATATAACATTGTCTCTAGCTTATAAATACTATATACTGATGTTACCACCTTACATCTACAATATAATAAAGCTGTCACTGTTATTGAACCGCATTTACCCTGATGTCATTGTGAGGCAGCTTTATAACGTGCCAATCTTGTATGACGCACTGCATGCATGGAGCCATAACACTTGATCGTGTGAAAAAAAACAGATATGGTTGTGTTACCTAATGTCACTGGTTGTGACATTTGGGCAGTTTTGGTGATGCCTTTTCTCCTGATGGAAAGGTGCTAGTCACTGGTTGCAAAAACACCAAAGTGTACATATGGGATGTTCACACCATCCTCCAAAAAGCAGGCCTTGAAGACCTCCTCCAACCTGTATCCAATGTAAATTCCATGGTTCTTCAGTAAAATCTATGCTTATTTTTCACTTGCAGGTTCCAGCACCGAATTTGTTGATGGACGTATGTGATTTGTTTCTCAACCTTCCCAATGATTTTTACCTTGATGCTCTATATAGGCAGATGCTATGCAGGCCGAGGATGATGAACTTTCACCAGACTTTTTCAATGATGTAACAGATGGTGCTCATGTGCATCATCAGTGTTTTCAATTGATTCCTGTGTTGACCTCTTAAATCTCAGTACTCCAGAACATACGGTAACTATCGCCGTTCCTCTGCCCACCGTTCCACACCCCCTTTTAGAAGTGCGAGTGCACTCTTTCATTGCCTTTTGATGCCTTTCTGTTGATCTCATCGTAATATCAATGATGCAACTGAATTCCAGCAACACCCAAGGCGGTCCTTTGTGTCTCGTGGTCCTTGTATCATCAAAGTTGCTGCAGTAAAGGACAGAGAGGTATACATTTTTTTAATGCATTTCCAATCGCCATGGTTTAATGATTTTTGTCCAGGTTATATTCACTGCTCCACCACCACCACAAAAAACACAGCAGCAAACCCAATCACACACCCAGGGTTCATCCACAACACCACCTGCTCCAGGTACTAATAATCCTACAACACATCTGAAACATTCGCATTCACTACCAGTCCGTTTTATGGCTTATCTGGTGCTATTTATCTGCTGCACACCCCCTCATTATGCCAATGCCAATACATGATCAACACAGCGGCAGCAAGGTCAACTGCAAGGCCAAATCCAGGCCCAGGCATCACAGACTCAGCTTGCTGCCCCCTCAACATCCACAACACCTGCCACTCCTGCTCCTGCTCCTAGCAATACTGGATCAGGTGCAGCGACCATGCATTCATGACCTCTTCCATTGCGAGCTCGCTTCGTGCTGTTTCTTTGTTGTGCATCTCCTTCATCTGGATGATCATTAATATAGATCTCTTTGCTTCCAGTTCTTCTGCACTCTTATATCTTTGTTCACATCATGGGGATGATGGTTTGTTTTCCCACCCAACTCATTCTCCGTCCACAACTTCATTCCACAACTCAAATGCAATCCTGTCACCTACTGGAGGAATAATCAACGCAATGAACATCTGGCAAGAGAATCTCATTAGATACAGTATATCGTCATCCATGCTATTTAGACTAAATTTATTGATTCACTAAAATCTGAAGAACAAGTGATGATATTGTTACAAATTCTGCGTGCTCAAAGGCCTTTCCCATCATGAAAGATGTATCATACACAATTCTGTTGAACCAGTGGTGGGAGTGGGGGGGCACGGGGTTGAGTGTAAATTGCCAGCACTATGGCTGGCCCCATTGAAATCTCTTCCACCAGAAATGTGTGGAGTAGAGAGTGCCACACCGTCAACCTGAACGTAGTCCCTTATGCATATGAAGATGAGCATACATGATACCACCGGTCGCAGACGTGACCACTTGATCTACATAGCAATAATTTGTGAAGCGAACTCAAGGATGACACGTGGCATTGTCATATCCCATACATTCGCGCTTCTCATCCGAAGTTCTGGATGCCAGATCCGATCAGATCCGATCCACAGATCTGTACTGGATCCGTCACGATAAGCTTCTTCATTCATATCCTGTTCATATAACGTTAAACACTGCTTATTTCCTCCATTTAGTATATCCTCCTTTCCGGTTTATCAGTTATGCTTTCTTCCGGCTATGTTCTACTGATCCGTTTCACTTGTGATTAATTTCCGGCTATGTTTACTGATCCGCTTCACTTGTGATTATCTCCCGGCTTATGTTTAACTTCTAATAAGCGTTGCTTATACATTGCGATACTTTGTGCATAGCCCCTCGCATAGTTCTATCGTATATAAACTCTTGTATATGTCTTATAGCACCCCAGTTCAAATATCATCTTAGATTGTCCTCATTCCGTTATCCAGACTCGAGTCTTAACAACTCTTGTCACCCTCCGAGACTTAAGGATTGTATCCGATAGTCTATATGCATCCGCCTCTATCTACGGATAGTCTACACTCTGCTAGTTTCTAGTTCTAGACTTGTCTAGACTAGTCCTTATACTCTTGTCCAATATCCGGACGCCATCCAGACACGTATACGATACTATTCCTTATCTTCGGATAGGAATACGATACTAATCCTTACCTTCGGATATCATACGATACTATTCCTTGTCTTCAGATAGGAATACGTTACCTTCCTCTCTAACTGGATACCATACGATAGTCGTCCGGACCTTCGGATATGCTACAATAGCCATCCGGATCTTCGGATACGCTACAATAGCCATCCGGATCTTCGGATACGATACTTATAGCATTCTGAAATACGGGGCTATACTCGGGAAAGGGGCACAGCATACGAGCTGAGGCCAAAGCCCTTCGGATCCGTTACCCTTGAGCACGACCTTAACAGGCATGCACCTTTAAAGACAGCCTGAATGAATGTGTGCCCAGCATCTAACCAAATGCCCATTCATTGCTGGTGATCGAACACTCCACAACAAAGTATACGTCCGGAAACACGAGTGTGAGCCAAGCAGGAATGAGTGCCCTTGACGAGCAGCAACCAAGAATACTCATTTTTCTGAATGGGCACTGCAAATGTTTGTTCAATGTCTTGGTCAAATCAATATAAGTATGATAAGACATGCCACTCGATGTCATTGTTAATTGACTCCTTGAGCCAAATTCCTGTGTGAAGGCTGCTTAGAGCTCTTAGTACATGAACAGGAGGGAGTGCATTCAGGATTGATATGGGTCGAGGTCAAGAACGCGTCCCTGAGACATATCATGCGTCTTCAACACATCAAAAATATCTTCATATGTGGGATGAGCGTAGGAATCATGACAAAGATATGTGATACATAGTCTTGTTGTCCATGCCATTCAGATTGGATCTTTTCCTTTCAAAAATGTCAAAGCATCTCTACAAACTCACTGTGTTTGGGGCTCATTCATGAAGTTGTAGAAATCCGTGTTGATTCCTGCATACCCGAACAACCATCAATGTAGTCCTTACATATAGGAAGATGCACATAGCCCGGTTGTAGAAATTAGCGCTTGATCTACACAGCAATAAGCTGTGAAGCAAACACAAGGATGACACATGGGACGCACCATAAGAGATGCTTGAATGAATGTATCCAACTTCCTCGACTTCCAACCAGACATCCTCCAAATTTGATCGTTGGTAATTGAGAGTTCATCTAAACGATATTGCTTGTGAGTGATACACCAGGCTTTCCTGCAGGATATAACTGATGACATGCTTACCAGCAATTTCGGATACCACAAGATCTCTTGCACACTCTAATTTCTCAAATAACGGCGCAGCATCTCCTACATAGATAGTCCTGAAGTTGGCTTCTGGGTGAGGATCAGCTCCTGTAAGGGTATTTTGTTAGCAATTGCTTGTGCTCTGACAAGGACGAAGGCAAAAAGACAGGTTCCTGGATTCACCAGCAATTATTGTTGCTGAATAATCTGATCTGATTCCAAGAACCCACCTGCCTCACATACATCATCCCCAATCTGGTGTAGTTGAGATACCGAACGCTGATCATGTCTTCCTCCACCAGTACAACTCCAGTGAGAATGCCACTCCGGACGATGCAAGGTCACACCGACTGGGTAAATGGTGTTGCACATTTGCATGGCAGACGTCACATCATCACATGTTTGACAGACGGCTCGCTCCGACTATGGGACCTAGAGAGTGGCACACAGATAGGAGAGGACTGGCGAGATAGATATTACACACCAGTGCAGTCTAGGTCTATGGCATTATCTCCAAATGGCCAGACAGTTGCAAGTGGGCATGATAACGGGAGTGTGAGCTTATGGGACGTCGAGATGAGGAGGGTTATTGCCAACATTTGGGAAGGACACAGCAATGTTGTGGGTGCATTGTGCTGGAGTGCAGATGGTAACCAAGTGCTGAGCAGATCCTGGGATGGGAGGGCAAGAGTCTGGAATGTCAAGAAGGGGAAAACTGTCTTGACAATCAAAACCGGGCACGATTGGGTGAATGTGGTGATATACTTGCCTGATGGAACAAAAATTGCAACTGGTGGAAATGACGAGAATGTGGAACCCTGCCAGGAGATGGCAAAGAACACTAAACGGATCAGGCAAAGGTAACAGGACGAAACTGTGGATTTCTGGAGTGTTCATACTAATGATATATGATGGTAGGTAGGAGACCTGAGTCTAGTCCGAGTGATATCAAAATGGCAGAATATATGGAGAAAGATCACATGACATGCGATAAGGTAAGCATGTAGTAAGCGTCGAGCTTACACCCTCTCATTCTCTGAAGACTTTTCTATGGAATCGACGTTGTTTTCATCAGTCACTCGTTGTGCGTGTGTTCATCGGAGAATGTGGGTGTTGAGTCGCATATTCCTTCTGTTGATATCTGTTCCCAGTCTTCATCAGTCCGCGTGTGTGTGGCATTGTACTCTTGTAGTACGTTTGTGTCTTCGAGCTCTTTTCCTGGCACCCAGACATTGGCTTCTGGACCGTAGCTGTGCCAATGAATGAGATATTGATGACCATGTCCACACGTGCATCTGTCGATGATTCTTTCTATCTCCCATTCTTCGGCACCTGTTGTTGTTATGATGGGGCTGGGGCATTGTTGTTCTCGTGAAGGGTACAACTCTGCATTATTCAGTACATGATGTTTGAGTTCTGACACATGAAATGTAGGATAAATGTTAGTGTGATCAGGTAGATCCAGAGTGTAAGTTGATGACTCAGGGTTTGTTGACACTATTGTGTAGGGTCTGTCAAACCGAGGCATGAATTTCGCTACCCGTTTGTTGTTGCCGTTGAGATATTCACGATGCCTGTGTGTGGTGGACAAATACATGAAGTCCCCAATGTTGAAAGTGGGTTCTTCGCTTCTGTGTTTGTTTGCTGCATTCACTTGAGCTATGCGTGAAGCTAGTAGAGCATCATGTGCGTCAGCGATGTCAGTTTTAAGTGAAACAATGGCATCGAGTGCATTTGAGACTTCAGTCAGGAAATCTTGTCATGCCATTTCAATACTTTGTGGTGTTAGTGGTGGTAACATTCAAGGCGTTCTCCCAAGGTGTAGATGGAATGGTGTGTACCCAGTTGATGCATTCACCAATGACATCAAGTTGAATCTTACCCTTGGTAGTGCATTCACCCATCCAGTTTGGTGCCTGTCCATAAAGTATTGGAGGATCTGATCGACTGTTTTGTTAGTTTGTTTGCTTGTGCCGTCAGTCTGAGGATGATATGTGGTTGACATCTTCAACTTTACGCCCATCAGTTGGTGCAGTGCCTTCCAGAATTTGCTTGTGAAGATCTTGTCGCGGTCTGAAACAATGCTCAGTGGGATACCATTTTCGCAATACCAATGATTGAAGAATAGGTTGGCGATTTCGCAAGCCTTCATGTTCATTCGGCATGGGATCAGTTGGATGTCTGTGCCTAGACGATCCATGATAGTCATTATGCCATCAAATCCTTGTTCTGTTGGTAGCGGCCAAATGAAGTCAATGGTGATTGATTCTCCTCTGTGGTCTGGTACAGGAAGTGGGTGCAGAGGTCTGGTGGGCTTTGTTGTCCAACTTTTGTTTTGTGCGCATTCAGGGCATGCGGGTATGTAGCTCTCTTCTAGATCTCATCGCATATTTGGCCAATAATATGATTGTCGTATCGCTGCATATGATTTGTCAATTCCAAAGTGGCCCAAGTCATTGTGTGCAAGGTGGAATATCATCTCCCGTATGTGGGTTGTTCGAGGTATGATCAATCGATCATTCAGATACAACAATCCATTGTTGTTTCTCAATCCTGGGAGGGAGTCAGTTAATTTGTGCAATTTCATGCACCATGGATCATTAAGGTATCCCTTTTTGATGTCATTCAGCAGGCAGTTGTCAGGTGCGACAGATAGTACCAGGCTAATTGGCTTGATATCGTTTCTGATTGCAGACGGCATGTTAGTGGTTTGGTTCACATATGTCGGTGTATTAATGTCATCGGGGGGTAGGCGTGATAAAGCATCCGCAACCGAGTTGTCTTTGCCACAAATGTACTGGATATCGAAGTTGTATTGTCCGAAGAATTCCTGCTATCTGGCTTGTCATCTCAACAATTCTCATTGTGTTAGAAATTTTTCGAGAGTCCAGTGGTCAGTGTATACTGTGAATGGTGTTCCTAGGAGATCAATTCGCCATTTCTTGAGGGCTTGTACAATGGCGAGCAGTTCTTTTTTGTGAACAGGGTAGTTTAACTGTGCCTCTCGTAGTTGCATGGAATTGAATGCGACAGGTCGTGCTGTTTGGGGTGTCGGACCGACACTTAGCATAGCGCCTACTCGCCAATCGCTCACATCGCAAGTCACAAAGATCCTATTGTTACCCATGTTGTCGTGGTTGATTGTCGTCAGACAATCTCAGCTAATGACGAGGCGCTTTATGGCGTCAAATGCCTGTTGGTGCTTCTCGTTCCAGCCAGGCCATTCTGTTTCACTTAGCTTTGTGGTTAGCGGGGTAAGTAGTTGTGTATGCTCTGCAAGGCTGGGTAGAAACTGATCCAAATATCTTACCAATCCCAGAAAGGAGCGTACGTCATTAGTTGATTTTGGTATGGGCCAGTCGAGAATTCATTTAGCTTTTGAGGCATCTGCCTCGATTCCCGAGGCCAAAATTCAGTGACCCAGAAAGTCAATTTCAGTGCAAAATAGTGCTGTTTTCTTTGGTGAGCAGAACAAGCTCGCTTTGCACAGTGCATCCAGTATGAGCTTAACGTTTTTAGTGTGTTCAGCAACCGTCTGAGACCAGATAATTATGTCATCAAGGTAAGCGTGGCAAATTTTGCTGATGAGGCCTCGTAGCACTATAAACATTCGTCTCTGGTGCATAGTGGGAGCATTCCTCCCTCCTTGAGGCATTACAGTCCACTCATGTAGTCCCTCAGGCGTATCGATTGCTGTGTACTTGATATTGTCTGGGTGTATGTATGTCTGAAAGAATGAGTTTGTCATATCAATTTTACTAAATATTTTTCCTTTAGCACAGTTGCGCAGAATTTCATCAATGCGCGGCAGTGGGTGGTTATCGGGTACTGTGTTTGCATTCAGTGCATGATAATCATTCACCAGGAAAGCAGGTGAAACAAACGAACTCGAAGAAGGTCGAAGTTGTCCAGCAGCGATGTGTTGATTCAATAGCGCTGTCCAGGCTTCTCTGTACTTTCTTGGCATGTTATACCATCTGCACTGAATGATCTTGTTCGGATCTTTCAGTGTGATTCAGTGCACAATGTCTGTTGGTAATTGGTCTATGTGTGGGATGTCATCAGGGAATCTGTCCCCGTGCTTCCTGCGCATCTCCTTATCGAGACGATCAAGTTGTTCCTTGTTTTTCTCGATGAAGGCTAGTGTGTCGATGCATTTACATAGTAGGGCAGTGATGTGAGGTGTTTTGTGAGTTGTATTCTTTTCATTTATTTCGTATCAGTTGTTCAGAATACTTTTCAATTCTTTGACAACATTTTTTTGTACACATCATAAGTTGTTGTGTGATGTTATTTGGGTCTTAACTTGTGGTGTGTGTGAAGGGGGGTTCAAAAGATCAAAGTTCGCATTCTTGGCGATACAAGTTCGGGAGTCATGATCTATAACAAGGCAATTGTGTGATAAGAAAGGCTCTCTGAGGAGGAGCAGAACTGCAAGTTTTGGCGCAATAATAGCGCGTATTGTACGAGAAGTCCAATTGTGATTAAGGGAAGAAGGAGACAATAGGACATATTCAGAAAAAGAAAATGGGCAAGACAGTGAATTGTCCATGAATGCAGAATTAGCTTCTATTTTTGTATGCAGTTTGCATCTTTGCAATCTGAGCTTGTTGACGACATTTTCATCAATCAGAACTAAGTGTGACCCATGGTCAATTAATGTGTCGACATGTTCAAACAAATTGGAGGATGGCCCTGTCTCTTGACAGGGCCATATAAGGTGTGCAGTTTCAAAAGGAGCTACACACATGTCATCTTCAGAGTCTGAACTGCTGTTGAGGACTGATGACGGCATAACAGCTCCCACTGGTCCAACAGCCGCTACAGATTTTGTCTTCGGTTTGGCTGCAATGGCATCCACTTCTGTGAGCATCTTGTAGGAAGATGCTTCGGGTGCGCTGTCAGCACATTCCTTTGACTGGTGCGAGATGTAGAATTTTCTGCATTTGAAGCAGCCCTTATGTTTCATCAGTAAGGTACGTTCAGTTTCTGTTAAAGCTCCCAGATGAGAAGATGATGGGTTGTACATGGAGGATGAAGGATTGTACATTCTCGAGGAGGACAGTTTGGAAGATGTAGTATGCTTTTTGTAAAGTTCCTCTGCGATCTTCCTGTGGGAGGCAAGATCTTCGAGACGTTTGTCGTCGAGATGCTTCACCTCTTCGATCCATTCTTTAAGCGTCAGGGTATCAGTGAGTTTTGCTCTGAGTACTGGAACAGTCAGTTCATCACAGATGTTAGCTTCAAGCTGATTGCATAGTTGAGCATCTGACAGGTGCGCCATATTGCCATATAACAAGGTGTTTTGGTTTTGTAATTCTAGCGCCCATTCATAGAATGCTCGGATACCTTGTCAAGACCCTAGGACCCTGCGACAAAGCTTGGTGTCCCAGTGGGTCTTGAGCCATGTGGTTTTCAGTGTGGTCATGTACTCTTCGAACATCCCTGCATCTAAGGTGGCACACTGTGTTAGATACCAGGTATGTGGGCGTGGATTGGCCATTCCAGATGCTATCATTTTCATTTGATTTGCAGCATCAATCCCTTTATGCATGAAGTATGTTTTGCAGGCATTCTCCCAATCTTGAGCAACCTGAGGTGTAAGCTCGCCCGCTGAGAGTTTCGGCGGCTTATTGGGAGCAGGTTGCTCAACATCAGCATTTTTCGTCATGTTGCGAGGGTAAGGGTATGATATATGCGCGTTGGCAGGTTCTGAATCAGATGAGGAATTGCTATATGTGTTTATAGCGAGTGTACGTTCAGCGGGTATATTGTTGGAAGGTATGGATGACAATGGGGACGAGGGTGGGTCAGGTGGCAGTTGTCGTCTTTGATTCCTTGCACGCTGTCACGTGACTAAGGGCTCAGGGACAGTGGGTTTCCTTCATTTGGAAGGCAGGTTGACAGGTCAGGTAGTGGGCGGGTAACCCAGCGGTTGAGAAATGTCCAATGTAATGAGTCTTGAGAATCAACGAGTTTCATTTCTGTTAAAAAAAAAGTGGAACCCTGCCAGGAGATGGCAAAGAATACTAAACGGATCGGGCAAAGGTAACAGGATGAAACTTGTAAGTAGTTAAGACTGTCGTCCCTTAACAGTTACGCCAAAAGGCAGTGATAATCAAAGCTCATGCTTGATTATTGTGGACAGTATTTATGTTGATTATGGGAACTCAGGTAAGCAACGAGCTTACAGAATGCAATCAAAATCTGGGACGCAAAGACAGGGGAGCTGTTTAACACACTCAAACACAATCAAGGAGTTTGGAGCTTGGCCTGGACATCAGATGGAAAGAAACTTATCTTTGGTACATTTCAGATTAGGATATTTGACACAACCACTTGGCAGCAGATCACTGTCCTTGAGGGTCACACAAGTTTTGTCAATGCCATTTCCTTATCTCGGAATGAACACTTCCTTGCAAGTGCATCTGATGGCAAAACAGCACGTCTATGGAATCTCGATACTAATCTCCCAATCGGACCACCCCTTCAGCACGAAGATGGTTTGAAATGTGTGGCCCTTTCCCCCAATGGAAAGGTGCTAGTGATGGTTGCCACAACGGACGCGCGTATACATGGGATATCCATGCCATCCTCAAAAAAGCTGGACTTGAAGACCTCCTGCCCATTGTTACTAGTATTGTGAGTATCAACACATCACCCACTCTCTCCCTAACACCGTCTACTCAAACAGGAAGCATCTCAATGCAATTCAGGAATAAAGCTTGCCCCCCATTCTTCAATTGTTGACAAGTCATCTTTGGAAGTAAGTGAAGTATTTCTAATCTTGCTCAGTTATCATAATATCAACATTCCAGGCTGATGCTACATGGTGTTGTGATGAGTTCGGTGGTGTCGATGAACTCCCACCAAGGTTTTTTGACTCCATGGAAGCTGATGATGTGTGTAATCATCTATTAAATAGTTCCTGTCCTAATTGACTCTCAGTCCTCACCAATGGGTGGTGCCCACCATCATTCCTCTCCAAGTACACTCATCGCTCGCCTTTCCTTGCTCATCCACTGCTTTCGGCCCAACAATGCTGAAGCAATAGAACTTCCACAATGACCAATATCCTCGGGGTTACATCCTTGTGTGCTTCTTGCTCGCCTGTCCTTACTCATTCACCACTATCCATCTAAGAATGATGCATCAAATGAACTTCAGCAACCCTCCATCAGTGAATTCATGAGTCTGTGATATTGTAACCGTGAGAACTATAGAAGGATATAAGTTTGCTCTGGGTAAATATGGCTATGTCTACTGCAATAAATCTGAGTTGTTGGTACATAGCCATTAATGTCTGCAAATCTAGATTATCGCGAGGAGTTTATGATAAGGTTGTTGTTACAGTATGTTTAGGCCCTATTCATTTTCTCCTTTTCTTTCTACCATTGTATTACATCATGATCACTTGTTATCGCTGTCGCTAGATGACTGATAGTCGCTTCTTGTTTCCTTTCTTGATTGGTTACCTTCTTTGCGCATACATACTTAGTTAGGCGGCTGACTATTGCTTTCACGCTTGCCCTAAACTCTTTCCTACGACTCCTTAAATACGCGCAGCTGTACTATGTAGTTCTTTACTTTAATCTTACTGGGTTTTCACCTGATACTTGATTTCCTTCGTCTAAGCCCCCCAAGCTTAGTCGTCTGAACCGATCTCTAACTTAGAGCACTCCTCTTCGTTAGTCTGAACCTTTGAACCTGACTTCGAGGTCCTACCTTGTCGTTAGCTATTAGCCTCGCAAGCGGACTTCATTGTCATTGCGTCGCTAGACTAGACTCAACCCTGAAGGCTCTTTTCTGAGTCTAGGTTGCTTAGAACCTATCCCAGTTCGTAACAAAAGATTAAAGTCCTTATCTGACCGTCGCCATCTGCGACGCCCCTTATTGATACCAGTCCAAGACGAGCTCTTGGCAGAGAACGTTCTGGTGGGAAAGAGATCCTACCCAGCCAGATCCTGAACCAGAAGAACTGGATACTCCGGAAGAAGAATTTCACGTGGCCCCCGAGTCGGCTATCACCGAACCCCGCCTGATCCCCACTGATATCGAAGATAGTTCGAGTTCTACCTCAACTTCCTCAGACGAATTCCCAGAAGAAAGACCTCCCCGACAGCTATCAGCTCACCCCAGCCTCAGAATGTCTCACGTAACCAAAGAAGCCAAACTCTGCGCTGGAGCTCCAGTTGCCTTTGATGGTAACATCAGAAAAGCCTCATGCTGGTTGCACTCTGTCAAAGTGTACTTTGCTGTTAATGCTGCGATCTACTCCACCGATGAAAAGAAGGTAGTTACTGCCCTCGCCTATATGATGGAAGGCACAGCCTCGTCCTGGTCCAACACCTTCTACCAAGTATGCGAAGGAAGATCGTCCAAGTATGGAACTTGGGTCGACTTTGAAAAAGAATTTTGAGAGATGTTTATCCCCGCCGATGTGAGTATAGTCGCACTTAACAAGATCCAGAAGCTTAAAAAGCTTGGAAGAAGTCTCACGTCCTATGTCGCCGAGTTCCGCTCGCTCGTAGCGGTAGCCAATGTCAAGGAATCACACGTCCTTATCCATATGTTCAACTTAGGATTAAACGACGATCTCGTGAACGCCGTCCATCTTATGGGAGAAATCCCTACTGATTTCGACAAGTATATCGTCGCTGTCACTAAGATTGATAGCAACATTAAACACGGTAAAACTACCATCGCCCTCACCCGTGCCAACCGACACCCCAGCTACCGTCCCCAACCCAAGAAAAAGGACGACGATGCAATGGACGTAGACCGTCTCGACGAAGAAGAACGCGCCGACTGCATGGCTAAAGGCCTGTGCTTTGTGTGCAAGAAGCGTGGCCATCGTGCCAATAGCTGCCCCGATAAGAAAAAGAAGAAGGTCCCAGTTAGGCAAGAGAAGATCGAAGAAGAAGATGATGAAACGGAGAACCGCCGCCTTGCAGAGGATTTTTGATGTGGAAGACTGGTACGACGTCAGTATCTTCCAATGTAACAATAAGACTTGTGCAGGCTATTGGAGAACGAAAGGAACTGCGTGTTCCGATGACTCTTATTTCCAAAACTCATCTGAAAACCGTCGAAACCACCGCTGTTGTTGACTCTGGAGCGGCAGGAACCTTTATCTCCGAGGACTTCATTAAACTCCATAAGATCCGAACCCATCGACTCTCTAAACCCTTTAAAGTAACTACCGCCGATGGAAGTCTAACCAAAGGCGGTCCGATTATGCATTATTGCATACTAACCGTGAAGATAGACAACTGCGCCATGATTGGCAAATTCAACGTCACACGCCTCGGAAAGCGCGATCAGATCCTGTTAGGAATCCCATGGTTACGAGCCATGGATCCCATCATTTGATGGAAAGCAGGAATGCTCTCCTTGCCTAGGACTCCCAAATCCGACTTGATTGAAGAAGACATCAATAATGAACGAAAGAAGAACGGACTACCCCTCCTTTTCCAGAAGAAACCAAAGTATGAGCATTCCCAGCTTAGAAAGTCAGTGAAACCTGAATGCGTTGACTCCACGGTTCCAACGAAAGTCGAACCAGTGACACCTGAACGTATTGACTCCACGACTTACCCCTCTGCATCTATTGAAGAGATCCCTGACGAGGAGATGACAGTTCCAGAAGAGACCGCCCCCGTCTTCGATACAAAAGAAGATATTTGGGGAAATTACGAACCTATGGTAACCGACATCACTACCTATCAGTTAAGGGACGAAGATGTCCTTATTGAGTACTCGGAAGATGGAACGGAGATGCGCCTTATTGAGAATGTTTCCCTTGATTCCCCTCTTACCAAGGACGGTACATCTAAGATCGAAATAAAATTCAGCAATAAGGCTCAACAATTTGCCATTGCCAGAGCACATAGCAAGGTGGAACAGAAGAAGAAATCGTTCGAAGAACTTGTACCCAGCTATCTCCATGACTTCCGTGATATTTTCACTAAAGACGGTCTCAATCGGCTCCCCCCTGAATGACCTGGAATCGATCATCGTATCGAAACGAAACCCGGTTTCATCCCAAAAACGTCAAAAATCTACCCCTTATCTGAAAAGGAACGGTCAGCGGTCAAGGCATTTATCGATGAGAATAAGAAGAAAGGTTTTATCTCAGAGTCGAAGTCCCCCCAAGCGAGTGGGTTCTTTTTTGTTGGCAAGAAGAGCGGAGAACTCCGTCCCTGTCAAGATTACCAGTATATCAATGATTGGACGATAAAGAACTCCTATCTGCTTCCCCTCCCTCTCACACTGATCGCTTGGTTACATAACGCCAAGTACTTCACCAAGATGGACGTCCGATCTGGGTATAATAACATCCGGATCCACCCCGATGATCAATGGAAAGTGGCCTTCACCACGGAATTTGGACTATTCGAACCTAATGTCATGTTTTTTGGCCTCTGCAACTCACCGGCTACGTTCCAAGCTTATATGAACCGAACCTTCCAGCAGGAGATTAACGAGGGATGGCTAGTCATCTACATGGACGACATTCTCATCTTTTCAAAGACACTTGATGAACATCAAAAGCGTACTAGGAGAATATTAGAGATAATTCGTCGGGAGCAGCTCTTCCTGAAACCGGAGAAGTGCACGTTCGATGCCGAAGAAGTGGAATATCTCGGCATGATTATCAAACCAGGCCACGTCACTATGGATCCCGCTGTGACAAACACATTAGCGCTGGGCGGATATTGAATAAATTCCCATAACTGGCCTCGCTTGTCGCACACCTACGTAGAATCCGGTCCGATGTCGGTATCGCGCTCCCCCATGTCCTGTTTATGCCCGCTTACCTCCACTGGTGCATAAATTCCCATTGATTATCATCGCTAAAGCTACTGGCGCAGGCCGTATTACATGTATCCCCGTGTCGCGCAACGTCAATCCTCCGCTTTACCTACAGATACAACGCGCCGCGCTTACATCGCTACAGGTTTCGCCTACGCCTTCCGTATATTCACGCACTACGATATAAGGACCAGCAGTAGATAGTTCTTACTTACTCCCCCTTCCCGCGGACAACTGTCGTATAGCGGAGTCACCTAGTAGTTTCCATAGTCGCGCAATCTTCAAATCCTATTGTTCTTCTGTGTCCGCGCGCGATATTAAGTTCCCGCAGTCGCGCGCTACTACTCAGGCCCTCACTCTTGCAAGGTCGCGCTCATAACCCGTCGCGTCCAGCACCAGCTCATTGCTTGCCGATACCCGCTCCTCCCTGTATTGCGTCCAGCGCCAGCTCATTGCTTGCCAATACCCGCTCCTCCCTGAAGTTGCGCCTAGCACCAGCTCATTGCTTGCCAATACCCGCTCCTCCCTGTATTGCGTCCAGCGCCAGCTCATTGCTTGCCAATATCTGCCCCTCCCTATAGTCGCGTCTAGCGCCAGCTCATTGCTTGCCAATACCCGCTCCTCCCTGAAGTTGCGTCTAGCGCCAGACATTGCTTGCCAATATCCGCTCCTCCCTGTAGTTGCGTTTAGCGCCAACGCGCTGCCTGCCAATACTCACTCCGCCCATACCACCGCGTCTTATACCAGCGGGTCATCTACCATATCCTTGCCCGCCGCAGTTCTCAAAATCGCCCGCCAACGCGCTACTTAGTTACAGACTTACTCAGTGCGCTATCGCTGTCGGGTTGACATAAGGTCGTTATAGATCGCTGAGTCCTTAAGTTTCAGCTTCCCTTGCAATTAAGGATAAGTGGAACTAGTCAATTGAGTCTAGCAAAATTTATTCTTCACACCGCTAAACTCGACGGAATTAGAGATTGGCCCGTCCCTACCACGGTGAAGGAGACACGGTCATTTCTGGGATTCTGTAATTTCTACCGGAACTTTATCTCGCACTACTCTGACCTCGCACGCCCTCTGATAGATCTCGAAGAAAGACGTTCAGTTCTTGTGGACTGATGCGTGTAATGACTCGTTCCTGACCCTGAAAGATTGTTTCCTTCGCCAACCAGTTCTTCGAAACCCCGACCCTACTCGCCAATTTGCAGTTGCAACCGATGCTTCCCTCGTGGCCACCGGAGCAGTGCTCCTCCAGACCGATGATAACGGACAGTACCATCCTTGCGGTTACCTGTCCCAGTCTCTGAACCCAGCAGAACGAAACTACCAGATCTTTGATAGAGAACTGCTCGCCGTTATCCGAGCGCTCACCGAATGGCGCCATTACCTTGAAGGGAACCCACACCCGGTTATTGTCTTCACCGATCACAAGAATCTGCTCTATTTCCGTACCGCACAGAAGTTAACCCGTCGTCAAGCACGCTGGCAGTTGATCCTTTCCTTGTTTGATGTTGAACTCCACCATGTCCCAGGAACTAAATTAGCCGCCCCTGATGCGTTATCCCGTAGACCAGATCACTGTCCTACAGATTCGGACAATGCGGATGTTACCCTTCTCCCCGATACCATGTTTGTCCGCCTTCTCGACGATTCACTCCGTGATGCTCTTTCTACGGATGACCCATCCTCCGACCCCATATTCTCCACCGCCTCCGATGCTTTGAATGGCCTATGTCTCCCCCCTATGAAGTCAGCTTTGTCTGACTGGAAGATTGTCGACAGCGTCCTGTATTACAAAGACCGTGCCTATGTATCCCCCACCGCTCGCCATGACCTACTCCACCGTCTCCACGACCACCCCACTGCGGGCCATCCTGGCCGTTTCAAAACCGAAGAACTCGTTAAGCGCAATTATTGGTGGCCTGGCCTAGGCACCTACGTTCGTAAATATGTTGACGGATGCTCCCTTTGTCAGCAGATGAAAGCTGACACCCACCCAGTAACCCCTCCCCTTGTTCCCATCCCTTCTACTGCGACCGTACCCTTCACTTCCTTATCAGTCGATCTCATCACGGATCTCCCTCCTTCTGGTGGATTTGATTCTATTATGGTCGTGGTCGACCACAGCCTTATGAAGGGGGTAATTATTACTCCTTGCCTGAAAACCATCACCTCAGAAGGCGTAGCAAAACTTTTCTTCAAGCATGTTTACCGAAGATTCGGACTCTACGACAAGATTATCTCCAACTGAGGCCCTCAGTTCATCTCTAAATTCTCGAAAGCTCTAGCCAAACTCCTTGATTATACCATTGCACCTTCTACTGCTTATCATCCGCAAACCGATGGACAAACCGAACGTCTCAACCAGGAACTAGAAACGTATCTACGGATCTATTGCCGAACCAACCCTGAAACATGGGTCAAACATCTTCCCCTCGCCGAATTCGTTCATAACCATAGAAAACACGACTCCCGTAACGCTTCGCCATTCTATCTTATGATGGGATACAACCCAAGATCGCTACCCCATACCCTAGCATCATCGACGGTCCCAGCAGCTGAGGAATGCGTAAGACTTCTGCAGAAAGCTCGAGAAGAAGCCATAGCTTGCCACAACATCGCTATGCAGCAAATGGCGGAACAGTCTCACGGAGTAAAGTATACGCCTTGGAAGGTCGGCGATAAGGTTTGGCTATCAGCAAAGAACTTGATCGTCCCAATACCAAAGAAGAAGCTTGGACCGAAAAGATATGGACCTTTCCCAATCAAAGCCGTACTCAGCCCAATCACTTTCACACTCCAGCTTCCTGAACAATGGCGAATACATCCCACATTCCATGCTTCGGAACTATTATCCTATCGCGAAACTGACGTGCATGGCCCGAACTTCCAAGAACCACCACCTGACATCATCAACGAGGAAGAAGAATATGAAGTCGAGGCTATTCTTGCCCACAAAGGAACGGGTAAACGAAGACGCTATCTTGTATCTTGGGTCGGCTATTCCTCGGCTAGTAACGAGTGGATCCCAGAGGAGAATCTCGGTAACGCCCTCGAGATAACGAAAGCATATAAGAAGAAGCACAAACTCGCCTAATCCTTTCCAATGTACTCCAGTGACATCGTTTGGCAACTCCCCGACTATCTTCACCTTATCAAGTTTATCGCTCTTAAGTTTCTCGCTCTCACCAACAACTTCATTATGAGCTCCTCCTCCGACATCACCTCTGACCTCGCATCCGCCTTCGTCTCGCTTGACTCGTACCTTGATACTGTTACCAAGACCCTTGACTCTACCGACCTCATTAACCAGGAAGTGCGTAACACCCAGAACGCCTCCCCTCTTTCTACCGCCTCCTCCGACTACTTCGCCATCTTAGAAGAAGTAGAGAACCAGACCCTTATCGAGGCAGTGTGCCTTGACATTCAGTATTCCAAAGATATCGACGAACATCTTGCCCAACATGATGCCACAGCCGTCGGGCTACTCATCAACATCGTCCGAGCAGCCGAGCTCGTTGAACGTACCGCCAGAATCCTCCCTAACCCCCGCCACACCAGCATCCTCCTTCATTTACAAAGGCGTATTAGGAACCTCGCTATACGTCTTATGCCTGATGACGCTAAAACTATTATTCGTGAAGTTGTCCATGAAGTATGCGAGCATATTATTAAGAACCCGGTCCTGCGTCCCCACTCCCCTGATACACCTCTTCCTGTACCTCCGCCAGTTGAAAGCGCTGCTTCCGCTTCACCTGAGGATATTACTCCTGGCTTACGTACTATGTCTCTTTCGACGATGGCTGCATTGCAAGTGTTGCAGGAAACGGCTCCTCCACTTAATGAACCAGCACATCCCTTCCGAAGAACACATCGCAGATGCTCTTCCGGGACCACCCATAGAACAAGAGTCGCATGTGCCTCCGCTCCTTCCCCTCCCGACCTTACCAACCGTAATCACGAACACTCTGCGTCCCCTACGCCCTCCACTGTGTCCCGCGTCACCATCGTAACCACCGACCCCGACAATAACTTTGTTTGTCGTAACTGTCGTGCCCCCGGGCATCGTCACAAGCACTGCCCTAAGTATCACTGCCGCGTCTGCCGCGTCTATGCGCCAGGTCACTTCTCCATCTTCTGTAAACAGCTTAAAGGCGAAGCTGTCCTTCCTATCGACTGGAAGGATCCAGAATTCTATAGCACCCTCGCTCGTTGGGAGGCTGACAAAGATGCCGCGGACCTTTGCATTACTGAGGAGCAAGACGCCCTCCTTCATCGTGACTATGACTGTGACCATACTCTTTACGACAATACTGATTGATGAAGTCGGTGTAGGGACTCATATTTCTATGGGCGCGTAATGGGCATATTCACACAAGCAGTCCATTTATCATTCGCATAATGACTTGCAGTTCCATTGGTATATCATGCAACACGTTCCTGTATAACGCGCCATAGGCGCGATGCTTTCCCGTGCTCGTGCGATGTATTCCCACGCTCGCGCTTAGCGTGCGTTCTTGTGCATTTTCGCGTTTCATTGCACACTTTCGCGTTTCATCGCGTTTCATCGCGTTTCATCGCGCATCATCGCATTTCATTGCCGATTATCCGGGAGCGCCTATCCATGTCCAACCACCTCATTGGTACGTCATATTCCTTGCCTCATGGTTGTAACAAGCATTGCAGCGTTATTACATGTTATTACGTACTATCAGCGCGTTTTCTTCCTATCCCTTCCGCGTCCGACGCGATTTCGTCTAGTATATAGTTTGATGATCGCACTACTACTCTTCCCCATTACTCCCCTTTACTGTACTTCCCTCACTATCGGGTTTTACTCTGAAGTAGTAGTCACCATTAGGGCGCACTTTGTGTTACCTATGGTTATCATTATCGGACTAGACTAGATTAATCAGACCTTGCTTTTCACTTGCTTTGCGTATCCGTTGATCCGTTATCTATCCGCCCCTCTATATCACTCCTTATTCTCCGCATTCCATCTGCGCTTTCCCACGACAACGCGCGCTATAAGCGCGCGCCTTCCCACGCTTCGCTTACCTTAGCGCGACTTTCCCGCACTTCGCGTTCTCATCGCGTTCTTCGCGTTTCTTCGTGTTTCTTCGCATTCCTTCGCGTTTCTTCGCATTCCTTCGCATTTGTCTCGCGTTTCTTCTCGCACCTTTGCGCATCCTTCAGACTACAAGGGTCTCTCATTTATCTGGTTCTGTGTGCAGTAGCAGTCCCCTTTAGGGTCGAACGCGTCTGTCTCAGGCATAGCAGCCTAGGTGCAGCAAGACCCAACATTCTGCCTCACCAGCAGCATTGTTGATCTCACATCGAGAGAGTGATTGCATGAGCAGCAGTCACTTAGTGCCTTCATCGGTGACTTCACGATAAAAACGGGGTAATGTTACAGTATGTTTAGGCCCTATTCATTTTCTCCTTTTCTTTCTACCATTGTATTACATCATGATCGCTTGTTATCGCTGTCGCTAGATGACTGATAGTCGCTTCTTGTTTCCTTTCTTGATTGGTTACCTTCTTTGCGCATACATACTTAGTTAGGCGGCTGACTACTGCTTTCACGCTTGCCCTAAACTCTTTCCTACGACTCCTTAAATACGCGCAGCTGTACTATGTAGTTCTTTACTTTAATCTTACTGGGTTTTCACCTGATACTTGATTTCCTTCGTCTAAGCCCCCCAAGCTTAGTCGTCTGAACCGATCTCTAACTTAGAGCACTCCTCTTCGTTAGTCTGAACCTTTGAACCTGACTTCGAGGTCCTACCTTGTCGTTAGCTATTAGCCTCGCAAGCGGACTTCATTGTCATTGCGTCGCTAGACTAGACTCAACCCCGAAGGCTCTTTTCTGAGTCTAGGTTGCTTAGAACCTATCCCAGTTCGTAACAGTTGTGATGTTGTAGCGTGATGGCCAGCAAGAGATGGTAGCGTAAGTGTGTCTTCCTTGTTGAACATTCTCATTCTTCAACATTTATGATGTGGATTATATGGCTATACAAGACTTTCTCCTGGAACGTGGTGTTCACATTGGTCACCAAATCTAGATTAGCACGCAAGTTCGTGACAATGATGTGACAATGTACCATTGCTGCTTGTGGGGGCCAATAGTGTGAAGTGCATGCATTTTCTGAGTGGTCTTATTTTTCTTTCTATATTTTTCAACTATAAGGTTATTTATGACCTTTCAATAGACCACGCTTTTCAAATAGTTTCAGCATTTGAGTAGTAAATATTCTGCGTTAGCGACACAAAAAGAAACAGACAAAATAATAACTGTGAAAGGATTTGAACTTGAGGGTTTCCCGGAAAATAAACTCAAGATATGCAATTGTTAACCATTATACCATGGGTCCTCAGTAGATGAGCTTGTTCTTCGTCATCAAATCCATGACATCAGCACAGACCAAGACGGTGAAACCTTGCGAATGTGAGGTGATAACAAGAACGTGGTTGTATGTTGATAAATATGCTTCAAGCCAAATGACAGCGCCGAGATCCAAATGGTTCGTTGGCTCAACAAGGAGGAGCAGACATGGCTTAACAAAGAGTGCAAGCGTGTACGCCAACCACCACTCCTATCTTTTGTAGGATGGGAGCCTGGCTGAAGCCAAAACGCCTCCAGGGTTGTGTCATCAACATCATCTGCGATGCTGAGATCTTCAATGTGCTTTTCGAGTTTAGCGGCCTTTTCGTGAGCGGAGGCCATGATGAAGTCAATGGCGTTGACATCAGACGGTTCTGTCTCACCATGGAGGAGGTAGATGTCAATATGGTGGGATTTCAATGTTGTGCTCTGCAATGGATTGGAGGAGGGTGGACTAGGGAGAAAGTGTTAGATGGTAAGATGCAGAAGGAATATGAAAGTATACCTTTCCAGACCCATTCTCACCCAATAGACCATAACGCTGTCTGTCACGTAGTGGCGGTTCTGCCTCACCATGGAGGAGGTAGATGTTGGAATCTCAATGTCGCGCTCTGTGCTGGATTGGGGGAAGGTAGACTAGGGGAAAAAGTGTAAGATGGTAAGATGCAGAAGGAATATGAAGGCATACCTTTCCAGACTCATTCTCACCCAATAGACCATAGGTGACTGTCTGTACTAGTAGTTGATGGAAGTTTCTGCACCCTCGATGATGAACAGATGACCATGGAATAATAACGAATAGCAATCTTTCAGCATCTGACACAAGCACTCTCGCTGCATTCCTATAGCCGTATCAGGATCCTCCATCACAATAAACATGATACACACTTATCGGTGGCAATCCAGAGCTTGGTCATGGATGTCAAGTCATCTGTGCTGTTAGTGTCAGAAATGCTGGTGAGTGAAAAATGAGACCTGCTGCCTGGCACAGAGTCATTGGGTATAGACATTGAAGTTGTGCTATTGTGCTTTGCAGATTGCTTTGCGGCCTTCTCTGCAAGCTTCTTCTGCCTTTGAGGCCTCCCTCAGCGGCACCTTCAGGACTTGAATCAAAGATTTTTCTCCATGCCACGATTGACCTGCAAGTCTTCCACCAGTCCAATCGTTGTTTGTGGGGTGTGATATATATGGTGTGATATATATGGCCTTTCATATAGTTCATCAGATGGTGGAATGGATGGGATTGAAGAGGCTCTAACACATTCTCATTCCCACGCTTTGATGCACAGTGATGTTAGCTGTATTTTGGATGATGATGTCTCAGCGGAGGTGGCAATATCACTAGCAATGACGAGGGCAAGAGGTGAGATGCATACTAGTCCACGTGACAACTTGTAATGGTCGAGTGCAAGAATTTGAACTTCAAGCAAATGGCTGATAATGTAGTAAACGGCACATAGTAGGGGTAGATTTGAGACTAGAAAGAGATACCATAAAGCTTGTCATCAAGTTCATCTCCATACTCTTCACCATTGTCCTCCCCAACTCCATTGACAAGCTCCCCATCGCTAAGCTCATCATCCGAGCCACATTCTTCCTCACCTTCATCGGAGTCATCGCTGCCCTCTTGTCTATCATTGCATTCATCACGACCCTCACCTTCATAGGTCTCTTCATCGTCAGCATCCCCCTGGTTACCACTGTTTGCAGCTGCATTGCTGGCCACCAAATGAGAGCCAAGGCAATCTCTAATGATCTTCCGCACCATGGCAGAATGCCCAATACCAAAGTGAGTATAGCGCATGCACATATCTCGATCCACGAATCTAACGCGAGGCTTGAGGCTTGATGCGCACAGAAAGAGGTACTTGGACTTACATCCCAATGTAATACTCTTCCCAGTCATCCAGCTCCCCCCCAGGGCGTGCCAGCAACTCTCCGTGGCAAAGCAAGCTTACAACATGTCCTGAGGCGAACGCAGGAATTAAATGAGCCCCTCAGATTACCTGTCCTGGATTGAGGAATCTGAAAGCATCCCGATCTGACTCCTCCACGAATGCCGCCTTTGGAAGATGAGCATGTTTCATCCCAGATCTATAGCCCCACAAGCCTGCCAGCCATCTAACCCAGAGAACTTCGAGGTGTTGCTTCACCAGTTGCCCCCCATTGTTGATCCATACAACCATGTGGTATATGCCCAATACACGAGCATACCAGTAGGGATGACTAGGCCTTGTCTCCCCGGAAAGCACCATAATGTCCCCATGGCTTTTGGGATTAATGGTGTCATACTTGCACCATAAGTCATAGGTCATATAGTGTACTTGCATTGTTTGAACTGAGTAAATTGTGTTGTTTGGGATGATGATCAAGTTCTGTTCCTTGTCCATGAAAATGTGATCGCAATAGCCAATCTCCAGCTCCTGCAGCATATATAGGATATTGTTAAGGTCGTGCTCAAGGGTAACGGATCCAAAGGGCTTCGGCCTCAGCTCGTACGCTGTGCCCCTTTCCCGAGTATAGCCCCGTATTTCAGAATGCTATAAGTATCGTACACGAAGATCCGGATGGCTGTTGTAGCGTATCCGAAGGTCCGGACGACTATCGTATGGTATCCGGGTATAGAGGAAAGTAACGTATTCCTATCTGAAGACAAGGAATAGTATCGTATACGGATCCGGATGGCGTCCGGATATCGGACGAGAGTATAAGGACTAGTCTAAACAAGTCTAGGACTAGAAACTAACAGAGTGTAGACTATCCGTAGATAGAGGCGGATGCGTATAGACTATCGGATACAATCCTTAAGTCTCGGAGGGTGACAAGAGTTGTTAATACTCGAGTCCGGATAACAGAATGAGAACAATCTAAGATGATATTCGAACTGAGGTGCTAAGAACATATACAAGAGTTTATATACGATAGAACTACGTGAGAGGCTATGCACAAAGTATCGCAAAGTATAAGCAACGCTTATTAGAAGTTAATCATAAGCCGGAAGGTAATCACAAGTGAAGCGGATCAGTAAACATAACCGGGAATTAATCACAAGTGAAACGGATCAGTAGAACATAGCCGGAAGAAAGCATAACCGATGAACCGGAAAGGAGGATATACTAAATGGAGGAAATAAGCAGTGTTTAACGTTATATGAACAGGATATGAATGAAGAAGCTTATCGTAACGGATCCGGTACGGATCTGTGGATTGGATCTGATCGGATCTGACATCCGGAACTTCGGATGAGAAGCGCGAATGTATGGGATATGACAGTATCCCCCCTTTAGGGCCGATCCCTAGAAGGCTAAAGAATCGTAGATCCGGTCCGTGAGAATCGATGGAGAAGAATGATGGTAGTAGTGCTGAGTTCGGATTTCCACAGATATACCAACGTCAAAGCGTCGCAGATGATTCCTACCCCCCACTTATCAACAAACACTAGCTTAACTTGAAAAATGTCTGGCAACAACTCTGGAGCTCAGCAATCTGCTAAGGCTAGGCTTGAAGAGCTTGGGCAACAGATCCTGGACGCGGAAGAAGCGGCCCGGATGGAGGAAGAGGCTCTGAAGGCTCAGGAAGCAGAGCGGAAGCGTTTAGCGGATCTGGAGAAAGTGAGGCAAGCGGAACTTCGGATCCAGCAAGCGGAGGAGAAAAGGCGTCAGGATATTGTTAAGGAAATGGTGCGTTTCGGATCCGTTTGCTAGTCTTTTCACTAACGTTTCGGATAGACTCAGAAGATGTCCTCTAAGGAGGACGGATCCTGCACGCGTTGCTCCGGAAGGGCGCGGATCTGTCAATGGACGGATGCTGCAGCTAATCCTTTGGTAAGTCGTCCGGATAGCTTCGGATCCGCGTTTTTGACGTTCGGATAGATCAAGTCTTGTGACGCTTGCCGGAAGGATAAGGCTACTTGTCCCGGGCGGCCTGGAACTGTCAAGGCCTCCAAAGGCAAGAAGAGACAGCGCGCTGCCGGATCCCCTTCTCCCAGGGGTAAGGGCAAAAAACGTCAGCAGAGTCCCACTCCGGAAGCTCCGGATTATATGGAGTATGATGATCAGGCTTGGGTGGCTGCTGCTAACAATATAGTGGCTGAGTTGACTAGGACTAACGCGCTTCTGGAGAAGAGTATTGAAGCGGCCGAGGGGAGTAGGGCTGCCACGGAGCGGATGTGCTCTGGACTGGAGCTGTTCCTTCAGCAACAGAGGGAATTCCAAGCCCTCTTGTTCAAGGAGCTTAGGCTTGACCCCCAGATCGCTTTGGATAAGGCTCGGATGGGTCCGGATGAGGAAGAGGGAGGTGATGAGGAGATGGAAAAGGCGTCCGGAAGTGAGGAGAGCGGATCCGGAGCGGATGAGGAGTCTATGGAGATGTAGATTTTCGGATCCATTTTCTTAAACTTCCGCTACTTGTACTTGTAGTTTCCGTTATGTACAATTTGTATACTTCAGTTTTGAATAGGACCAGGCTTGTCCGGATATGCTGAGTGATAATCCGATACTAGTTCGGACGCGTTTCCGAGTTCTGTAGCTAGTAACCATGAAGTTTCTTCGTCCGTTCCTTCATATCCGGACCATCGGACGAGGTATAAGAGTTGACATTGTCTTCTTCGACGGTCTAGCTTAGAGTCTAGGATTTCGGATATCTCATACTCTGGTTCTCCGTCGACTTCTACTGGAGGAGGAGGGGGTTGGATATGATTAGGAATGGTGTTCGGGGTTGCAGGTTCTAATTGGGACACATGGAAAACAGGATGGACGGAACGCATAGAATCCGGAAGTCGGATGGTAATGGAGTGTGATCCCGGACGAGCTATAATCTCAAACGGACCTAAGTTCTTTTCCGATAGTTTCTTGGACGGACGAGTGGAACGGAAGTATTTAGCTTTCACGAATACCTGTTCTCCAACCTTGAAGTCCAGAGCGGGTATCCGATGCGCGTCCGCAGGTCCTTGATATCTTTTCTGCGCAAGAGACATTTCTTCTCGGAGGAATAGGTGTAGTTCGTTAAGGTCTATAGCATAGTCACGGGCGAGGGCGGATGAGAGGTCGCGTTCTGGATGGATGGATATGTTCGGATGGTAACCCTTATTAGCGAAGAATGGGGAAACTCCAGTGGTAGCACTCGGAGCGTTGTTATAAGCGAATTCTGCTAATGGAAGGAGTTCCGACCAGTTGTCCTGCTGATAATTGCAGTAGATGCGGAGGTATTGCTCTAGGGTTTGGTTGGCTCGTTCCGTTTGTCCATCTCCTTCCGGATGATATCCGGATGTGAAGTGGAGGACCATATCGAGTGCCTTTCCTAGAGAACGGAAGAAATGGGATACGAATTCCGTACCTCGGTCCGAAGTAACATGAGAAGGGATTCCGTGCTTAGAGAATACGTGAAGCAGGAATAGTCTAGCGAGATCCGGAGAGGTAATGGTATCGTGCGTTGGGACGAATATAGCTTGCTTGGATAAACGATCAATGATAACGAGGATGGCTGTATAGCCGGATGAGTCCGGAAGTTGTTCGATGAAATCCATGGATATGGAATTCCAAGGTCTTTCCGGTATGGGGAGTTGTTTCAGTAATCCAAATGGCTTATGTCTCGGAACCTTGGCTCGGGCGCAGGTAGTACAAGATTTGACGTAGTCCTTAACATAGGTGCGTATACCCGGCCAGGTATATTCGCGCCGGATAAGCTCTAGGGTACGGTTCTGACCGAAGTGTCCTGATAACGGATGGTCATGGGTATTCCGGAGGACGCGAAGCCTAAGGTCATTGGATTCTGGAACGTATATGCGATTATCGCAACGGAGGAAACCACTATCGTCCACGGTCCATCTATCGTCCGGAGGGTCGGACATGCGCGCGGATCCGATAGGGTCATTGGGAAGTGCGGATAGGATATCCTTATGAAGCTGTTCAACGTCCATAAGCACAGCTGCGCGGAGCACTGGAAATGCTAGGGTTGATGCTCGTAGGGACGAAGCTAATTGTTCGGATGTGAATACGGGACGGAAATTATGAGGGTTAACTTGAGCGTAGTCCTTATCCCCCTCTTTGGGATAGACGTCCCAGCGTCTAGTAAGGGAATCTGGTTTAGCTCCAAGTTTTCCGGGACGGAAACGGATGATCATGTTGAATTGGTGGAGGAATTCCGACCAACGAGCCTGACGGCGAGAGAGGAGTTTGGTAGTCGCGAAATACTCAAGGTTCTTATGGTCCGTGACAACATCAACAGGCTCGGACGAGCCTTCTAGGTAGTGTCGCCAGGTCCGAAAAGCCTCGTAAATAGCTAAGAGTTCCTTATCATGGGTATTGTAATTGAGTTCCGGAGGGGTAAGGGTTCTGGAATAGAACGCTACTGGACGGATTTCAGAATCCGGACATACTATGGACAGTATGCCAGCGATAGCGTAGTCCAAACCGTCCGTTTCCACAATCAAAGGAACGTCCGGCATCCAATGCGTTAGTATTGGAGCCGTAGTAAAAGCTTTCTTGAGCGTTTCAAAGGATTTCCGGCACTCATCCGAAAAATTCCAAGGTGCATCCTTGCGGGTAAGCCGTGTAAGCGGAACTACGATATCCGAGTAGTTATAGATGAATCGACGATAGAAGTTTGCGAATCCGAGGAAGGATTGAATATCCTTAACCTTCCGAGGTTCCGGCCAGTCTACGATAGCTTGTACTTTCTCGTTAGACATAGTAAGGCCGTCCGGAGATAAAAGATAACCAAGGTACTCCACGGACGTGGAATGGAATTCGCATTTCTCAGGTTTGGCATAGAGCCGATGCTTGCGGAGGCGTCGAAGTACTTCTCGGACGTGATTCTTATGGGATGCGAGGTCTTGGGAATATATAAGGATGTCATCCAGATAAACGATAACGCATACGTCTAGCATATCGGCGAAGACGCTATTGACAAACCGCTGGAACACGGCCGGTGCATTGGTAAGACCTTCAGGCATAACCAACCATTCATAGGAACCATAGCGCGTTCGGAAGGCAGTCTTCCACTCATCTCCGGACGCGATCCGGACGAGATGATAAGCGGAACGGAGGTCGATCTTCGTATAGATTTTGGCGCGGCTAGGGGATTCTAATAGGTCGGATATGAGGGGTAACGGATATCGGTCTTTCTTGGTTATCTGGTTGAGGCCACGGAAGTCTACGCAAAGGCGTAAGGAACCATCCTTTTTCTTGACAAAGAGAACGGGTGCTCCGTGAGGAGAGGAGGAGGAGCGGAGGAGTCCGGTAGCGATATTTTCATCAAGAAACTTTCTAAGAGCTTCAAGCTCTACCGGGGATAACGGATAAATAGTTCCAAGGGGTGGGGCGGATCCTTCCTCCAAATCGATCTTGAGATCGTACGGACGATGAGGAGGAAGTTGACTAGCCTTTCCCTTATCGAAGACGTCCGCAAACTCATGATAATCCGAAGGCACTCCGGATAGGTCCGGACCTTCGGACGAGAGCTTAGCGGAGCGGAGATCTACTCCGGACGGACAAAGGTAAATGCTGAACTGGGTGGATCCTTCTAATTTGCAGGCCCTGCAAAAGGCTACTGCATTGATTAGTGATATATTAGGAACCGGATTATCAGCGGATGGTTCTGGCAAAGTCGGAGGGTGAGGTTCCACTGTAGGAATAGGATCCGGAAGTGGAGATGACGTCGGAGGAGTCGATGGCATTCTATGAGGTGTCGTCCAGAAGTCGATGCTGCCTGTAACCCAATCAATCAACGGATTGTGTAGGGAAAG
Source organism: Suillus cothurnatus (assembly GCA_016758765.1). Taxonomy (NCBI): domain Eukaryota; kingdom Fungi; phylum Basidiomycota; class Agaricomycetes; order Boletales; family Suillaceae; genus Suillus; species Suillus cothurnatus. Next base: position 60,808 of record JABBWL010000095.1, read on the forward strand.
CCAGCTATATCCAAGAACGATAAGACAAGATGAATCCAAAGGAGTAACGTAAAACGTTTCGGAGGTAACTTTGCCGGAAGAGAAACGAACGGAGAGATCTATAGCTTCGGAAATGGTAGTATTACAAGTACCGTCAAATAAGCGGAGCGGAATAGGAGGAATCGGATATGTACGGAGTTTTTGTTTTCGGACGAGACTAGTTTCTATAAAACAATGAGAGGAACCACAATCTACAAGAGCTGGAAATTCAGAAATACTAGGATAGTCCGGAAGTGAAACGTATGGACAAAGGGAAGTCGGATTCGAAAGCGCGACAGCGTTGAGTCTTAACTCCTTAGCACGGGTCGAGTCAACGCGACCCTCATCCCGTGCAGAGTCAGGAGGGTCGCGGACTATTTTTTTGCTTCGGATGAAGCCTCCTGTTTAGTTTCAGGAGTGACCGTGGCTGCACGTCCTTTAGCAGCACGAGAGGTCGACTTAGTGCAGTCCTGAGCAGTGTGCCCAGGTCCGCCACAGAATAGGCAGAGTTTCTTATCTAAACGTCTTTGACGTTCCTCGGCCGTAAGCTTTCCGTCCTTACCCAGCTTGGTATTAAGATCCGGTGCTTTCGGAGCGGACGAGGTAGATGCGGACGCGGGTTTAGCGGATTTGTTCTGTCCGGATCTGTGATTTCCGGATCCGGACAGATGGGAACTAGCGCGGTCGGATGTGGACGGTTTCGGAGGGTTGGAAGATGAGGACTTGGTTTCTCTAGAGATTTCACCCTTACGTTCCCAGTAACGGGCATCGATAGTCTGGGCAAGGGTTTTGAACTCTGAGAGGGTAGCGGGTTTACCCATGCGACTGATTTCGTCCTTGATACGAGCTGGAAGTCCGTTATAGAATTGGCAACGTAAGGCTCCGTCACCCCATCCGCGGACCTGTGAAGCAAGCCTTTGGAATTCTACAACGTACTTATTAATACGTTGTCCTTCGCGCATATTGAGTTGCTCGAGTTGCATCTCAGCATCTCCGGATGGGTCATGGGGTCCGAAATTGGTTTGAAGTTCTAGCATGAACTCGGAGTAGTTATCCATCCAATCCGGACGAGGACTTAACCCGTCCGAAAGGAGGTCAGGCTCAAACCATTCGAGGGCCATGCCCTTAAGATAGGACTGGGCGAAGTTAACTTTGGCCCGGTCCGAACGGAAAGTCTTGGGTTTACTCTGGAAGTTAAGCTCGCATTGAACAAAAAACGCGCGCAGCTTCCTAGGCTCGGATCCGTCAAAGGTATCCGGCTCGCGAACTTTGACTTTAGAGTCGTCCGAAGGGGAAGTGCGTCGGTTATTACGCGCAAGGTTATTGATGGCTTCGGATAACCGCATGAAAACGCGGGTCCTGAGCGTTAAGGCCATCATCTTCATCGTGGTCTGGCTCATCATCTGGATCTCCACCTTCATCATCGGGTGGGTTTCCGCCTGGAGTATCATCATCTTCATCGTCAGGATCTTCATCGTCCGGGGCTAATCCGGATGGAGTACGCGTAGGGGTTTCTGGATGCCTACGGTTCATCAACTCGGATATGCTCTGAGCTGGTCCGGATATACTAGCGCGACGTTGAGAGAAACTGGTGAAGGTATTGACTATGGGTGTGGGGTCTCGTCGCATGGACACGAGTCCAGCGTTACGGAGGGAGTTCTGTGTAGTTCTAGTGGGTGCCATGGAGAAAGTTGTAAGTATACTCGGAAAGGTGTGAGTTCGAATATACTGTTAAGGTCGTGCTCAAGGGTAACGGATCCAAAGGGCTTCGGCCTCAGCTCGTACGTTGTGCCCCTTTCCCGAGTATAGCCCCGTATTTCAGAATGCTATAAGTATCGTACACGAAGATCCGGATGGCTGTTGTAGCGTATCCGAAGGTCCGGACGACTATCGTATGGTATCCGGGTATAGAGGAAAGTAACGTATTCCTATCCGAAGACAAGGAATAGTATCGTATACGGATCCGGATGGCGTCCGGATATCGGACGAGAGTATAAGGACTAGTCTAAACAAGTCTAGGACTAGAAACTAACAGAGTGTAGACTATCCGTAGATAGAGGCGGATGCGTATAGACTATCGGATACAATCCTTAAGTCTCGGAGGGTGACAAGAGTTGTTAATACTCGAGTCCGGATAACAGAATGAGAACAATCTAAGATGATATTCGAACTGAGGTGCTAAGAACATATACAAGAGTTTATATACGATAGAACTACGCGAGAGGCTATGCACAAAGTATCGCAAAGTATAAGCAACGCTTATTAGAAGTTAATCATAAGCCGGAAGGTAATCACAAGTGAAGCGGATCAGTAAACATAACCGGGAATTAATCACAAGTGAAACGGATCAGTAGAACATAGCCGGAAGAAAGCATAACCGATGAACTGGAAAGGAGGATATACTAAATGGAGGAAATAAGCAGTGTTTAACGTTATATGAACAGGATATGAATGAAGAAGCTTATTGTAACGGATCCGGTATGGATCTGTGGATCGGATCTGATCGGATCTGACATCCGGAACTTCGGATGAGAAGCGCGAATGTATGGGATATGACACATGATAGATGATAAGAAGAGGAGATAATAAGATCATGAGAACACGCCTGCCCCCTTTTAACAACACAGTCCGCTTAGATCAGCGACTCACGCGATAGCACATGTGCTTCCTCTCTCACACTTGCTTCTTATCTTGCAATCAAATGCTTTTGCTTCCTCTCTTGCGCTCACACATGCACTTCTTATCTTGCAATCAAATGCATTTGCTTCTTATCTTGCACTTGCATGCACGCTTCCTCTCTCGCAATCATATGCATTCGCTTCTTCTCCTGCATTTATATACAGGAATGCATCTTCTCCCACGATCACACATATGCTTCCTCTCTCGCGACCATGGAAACACTTCTAATCATGCAGTCACCTGACTCCCCCTTTAACGCCATATTCACTGTGTCCAGACTCTCGCGCTATAAGGGACTGAGTGGGGACACTCAGAATTCAAGTCCCCAGGAGATGTAAGGAACATCGCATCTTCCTATTGATTTTGAGGTCCTACAGGCTCAAACTCCAATGCTTGTAAGGTAGACGACTTGCAAAAGTAACGAACGTCACGTGATTAGCATTACAAATTCATGACAAAACTAAAAAAAAACGACAACTAATTAATGACGCAGTGAAATAAAAAATGCCTACACTTGTATATGGAGAACATAGTAATGCACCATCAAGCATTTTCGAAATTATCGTAAGTTGCAAGATGAAAAAGAAATGAAGTTTTCGGTGTTCTGAATAGGTTTGCAGAGTGAAAGTCCGCTGTGTTGCCGCATGTGCCATCCTCCTATCTTCTATATAATGGGCGGCCACAAGACCAAAGGTCAAAAATGCTGGAGTGAAAACCTTGCAGCATGGAGAGCATTGAAACAAGCTAGAACCAGTGGGTCAGATATAGAAAATAATGAAAATGTTGTGAGTAGTAACTCAACTTGGGTGTCAAGATTAGAGTCTTATGGCCCGGGTGTCACATAGCACATACTAGCCATGTCCTGCGAGTCCACAATTGAAACCTGGTATGGAGAACCACTCACAACAGGCTCTCCACTCACTCCACGGACAAAAACTCTTCTCCAATGCGAAGCTGCTGCATTTTTCGAGCTAGTGGTTGAGACAACTGTAACATTGTCAATGTTGGGTGCCTCTCGATACTCCAGTCCAACTGAGTCTGTGATATCTGTCTGACAGATACTAATTGTATTACTTCATACATATTCCTTAATACTCGACTAGTACTTGTACATAGTAATGTCATCTACAATGTTTAGCACAGTCGGCACATTCGGCAAGAGGTTATCCGCACAGTGTCACAACATGGTCACATCATGTGATGTTCGTTGGATTTGCAAGTCATCTACCTTATCACCACGTCCAGAGCGCACTCGCACACCTCGTGCCTATCTCCACACACCTGTCCACCCCTTGTCCTTGCTGATTTACTGGTAAGTTATCTCAATTGCTATGGAAGCGTTCACTTTGGACCTGAGTGTGCACCTTACATATAGTTACATACATACTAATTACTCAGGACCACGCGCTGTGAAAGAATAATTTTTGCTAGACTGAATAGACTAGCTCCACTTATCCTATTTTGCAAGGGAAGCTGAAACTTAAGGACTTAGTGACCTATAACGACCTTATGCCAACCCGACAGCGATAGCGCACTGAGTAAGTCTGTAACTAAGTAGCGCGTTGGCGGGCGATTTTTGAGAACTGCGGCGGGCAAGGATATGGTAGATAACCCGCTGGTACAAGGCGCGGCGATATGAGTGGAGTGAGTATTGGCAGGCAACGCATTGGCGCTAAACGCAACTACAGGGAGGAGCGGATATTGGCAAGCAATGAGCTGGCGCTGGACGCAATACAGGGAGGAGCGGGTATTGGCAAGCAATGCGCTGGCGCTGGACGCGACGGGTTATAAGCGCGACCTCGCGAGAGTGAGGGCCTGAGTAGTAGTGCGCGACTGCGGGAACTTAATAGCACGCGCGGACACAGAAGAACAATAGGATTTGAAGATTGTGCAACTATGGAAACTACTAGGTGACTCCGCTATATGACAGTTGCCCGCGGGAAAGGGAAGTAAGTAAGAACTATCTACTGCTGGTCCTTATATCGTAGTGCGTGAATATACGGAAGGCGTAGGCGAAACCTGTAGCGATGTAAGTGCGGCGCATCGTATCTGTAGGTAAAGCGGAGGATTGACGTTGCGCGACATGGGGATACATGTAATAAGGCCTGCGCCAGTAGCTTTAGCGATGATAATCAATGGGAATTTATGCACCAGTGGAGGTAAGTGGGCATAGACAGGACATGGGGGTGCGCGGATACCGACATCGGACCGGATTCTACGTAGGTGTGCGACAAGCGAGGCCAGTTATGGGAATTTATTCAATATCCGCCCAGCGCTAATGTGTTTGTCACAGCGCCTTCACGCTTATAGATACAGTATATAGAGACCTTACTGGACCTTGAATTCACACACTCCCCACTCCTTAGCCATAGTTAGGCCCTAAGAGCACCAAATATATGATTGGATTTATTGTGTATCTGCGCTCACGATGACCCACACATATAAACCATAACGTGCACCACACCTTTCACATTCCCTGCACCTTATAGCACCCCTCCTCATTACAAGAGAGTCCCTTGCCCATATTCCGAGGTTCTCCCTCTCAGTAGCTGTCCTATGGGTTGAGTATATACCTCGCACCTGGGTCTTACTGCAGAGTATCCCCCATACCCATAATTGCCTTTTCATCCCTGTAGCTGAGCCTCACCCTTCACCGTCCCTCCTTTACTCTTGTTTGTGCCATCAAGACTCTCCAACATTCATTCCCAAGGACCCAAACCCACACCCCAGATGCCTTCGGTGAGTGAGATGACCAGATCCCTGCCCCTCTATGATCTTGTGTGTGTGCAGCGCAGATGTGGCAGCCATCAAAATGGCTGCCATGGAATTTGGCACCTGCTGGGCCTTCTATCCTTCTTATTCTGCCAGAGTGGGGCTTGAGCTTTTCCTCCTTGTAGTCTCAATAATGTGTTTGGGGCAGTCTCTCTCTCATGCATGCATGTGTGCATCAGGACTTGCTAATTAGAATTATAATTATAATTATAATTAGAATTAGAATTGGGTTGTTGGGATTGGTGTGGAATTTCTATTTTAGACATTCTAAAGACCTAGCACTGTGGTGTCGGGTGTGGCGGGTCGCAAAATTCAATAAATAAAATAAAATAAAATTGAGGAGGAGGGAAGGAGGGAGGGGACACATACCTTGCAATGCTTTGAGGGTGTTGTTTAAGGCACTTTGTCAAATGTGCTGTACACAGGAAATGAAATCATGTATTATTGGGAATGTGAATGCGATAAACCAAACAATAAACACTCAGATTCTGCAAAATCCATCAAATCCTGAACCCATCAAGCTTTCCACCTGCTTTCGCAAGATTCTCACTATACTTCCACCTCAAAACCATCATCTGCCACCTTGTCCTCCTCCAACAATACCATTTTTGGGGTCCATCATTGCATTTGTATGATTTGAGGGTGAGTAACTAGTTTGTGAGCTTGTAGATGCTTGGGCACTTGTGCTCACTCTAATTGTGTTGTCTGACATGTGGTTTGGAGCAGGTGGAACAGCAACAACTGAGTTTCTGCCCATGTTAAAGGCTGCTGGGGAGTAGAAAAATGTGTATGGCACATTTCTGGTAGGTGCTACATTCTGAACTGAGAATGGTGCACTCAGCCCTGTCACTAGAGTGTCAGGATGCTGTGGTGCACTTTGCTGTGCCAGATGACGTGGAGTGTTATGCTGCAGTGAGTCTAGCAACTGTTGACCATTGCCATTGGACTGAACATCATCTTAGGCTCCATCTTTCAAATGACAAATGCAATACTTACTGGCTTGTACTTGCATGGCCAACTCCTGAATTTTCCCAGACAATCAGCCTTGCAGCACCATTTGCATGTATGTTGTGCATGCTGCTTGACATGAACTGGGGCCATTGACTCTTCTGCAGGTCGTTTCTGTCTGTGTGGTCCTGCAGGAGTAGGACTGTTGTACTGCAACTGCAAGAGTGTTTGCTGTGAGCTGCTACAGCTGAGGATGACACCTATCTGCCAGTCAGAAAGCTCATCACTTGCTGCTGGCTGTGCACTACTGAGAATCTGGTCAGTGACAGTCTTGTGTTGTGCCAATGTGATCTCAGGCATTCCAACAGATACAGCAAGGAGCTTTGCAGCTCGTTGTAAGCACTCTTATTCTGCTCTACTGAATTATGCTCGTTCTGATGCTCATTCCAGATCTTGAAGTAAGACTTTAGGTGCTCTGGAAGCTGCGTGTGGAGGACAATTTGAGCAAAACATTTTACAAGGCAGAACTCTACTTACTTTGTAAAATATGCTTGTCCTATTTGTGTGGTGCTGCCATTCCTGTGCAAGTGTGATCCAGTTGGGTTGCTTCTTCCCTGAAAACTGGCCTGTGTTGTTCTTAAGAAGCAGCCAGTAAAGGGCCTTTTCTTTGATTGTGTGGATGGGAAGGACAGCGACAAGTATCTGTTGCTGTCTTGCTAGGTAGTTGTGTTTTATCTTGCAACCCTTGGCATACTCAGCCTGGTAGGGACTCATCCCAAGCTTTGTGCAAGTGGCTGGAGTAAATGGTAAGATACCAAAGACTCTCTTGCTGGCTCAAACTCATCTCCATTGAGCCAGGTTGCCAGTCCCAAATCCTGGTATGATGGTTCTATTATGTTGGTTGTGATGTCCACAAGGTGAGCAATCTAATTACAAGTCCATATATCATGTGAACCAAGGTAGGGCCTTCGCATACAGTTCATACTGCCAACCTGTATAGTAATGTGAGATAACAAGACAAGCCACAAATAACACATGCTTACCTCGAGATTATGAGTCAGGGTATAATAACAAAGTAAGTTCACAGTCAGCCTTGGAGATGCATTAAATGATCCAAAACATCGGATGATATTTTGGTGAATCCTGCCCTCGACATTGTTGGTTCCACATGAGCACCTGTAGACATTGAGACCATACTTGTCTGTTCTGATGAGTGCATAGAAACTGTAGCTAGGTGGATCTGAGTAGTAGCCCATCTTGATATTCTCAATTATAGCACAAGCTTTTTCCCATGATGAGTCATTGAAGAGTGGTTGCCCTGTTACAGCATCCTTTAAGGGTCCATAGATTTGCAGAACCTCAGCAACATGAGGAGCCAATGTCTCTGGTGGAGGAACAAGCTGCTTCACCTGCTGCCATACCCAGTCTGAATGTGTGAGCACCATTTGTCAAAAAGACATGTCCTTCATTTCCAAAACCTTCTTGACTGCAGCACAGTCTTCAGGATCTAGCAAGAAAATGGTGTCTCAGAGGGCACAGCTAAATGGTCTCTGCAGTCCATGGTGGAGAGAAATTTTGAACTGGTTCATCAAATGCCAGATGTTGCCAATGACACGAGAATGAATTTCAGAAACCTCTATTGATATGGCACAAGAGATGAGTTCTGCCAGTGAATCAGCCTGACAAACACCATGTGCATCTTTCTCTGCATCACTCGTGGCCTGTTCTGATGACAAGGATGCATCTAGCCCATCTTCTGTCATCAATGATGGTTCACCTGAGTCAACTGTGTTGAGCTCCGACATATGGTATAGTGTTTCAATGGGTTGATGTGCAGGTGGAGGTGCCTGGCAAATATCCAGAGCCTGGTTGTGTGCCACACATGTACGTAAGTCTCTCCTACAGCATAATAATGAAAAGGGCAGTTGTGTGCCAAGATTAGACAGTGAGGTTTCTTGATGGCTGCTCAGGAGCTCAGCTCATACAAGATAGGCAGGAACAGTAATTGATATGATGGTTACCACAATTTGAGTCTTTGTCACATTCACCCCATCAAATTGCTTTGGCTGGTGGTGAGCAACATAGCCATATGCAACAACAAGTCCACTGACATGAGACATCAGCTGAACTTGTATACCAGCAGGTGTTGAGGGAGTAATGGGGCCAATAGAAGGGATGGTCAAAAATGCCTTGTAAATGGCCCAGGCAGCATAGACATCAAGAGCAGCATATGTCTCTTGCTCAGAAGACAACTCAGGGTCATCCCACCTTGTGCTGACACATACAGATTCATCCTTTGGGAGATGTCATTGAAGGACAAGTCCAGTTAGGTCAGAAAGGCTGACATGTGCATGATCTGTTATGTTTCAGTCCTTCACCATTGGACCAATTTCAAGTGCACCCGCAAATGGCAGCTTGTCAGAGTTTGAGAACCCACAGTCATTGTATAAGTGTGTCAGGTTTCCCTTCACCTGCACCCCAACTTTACAGATGCATTTTGAGCAAAGCACAATAAGGAGTGACAAAGGCAACTTCAGACAGCCATTATCCTGTGTGTATTGAGCAACCTTGTTTTTCAGGCTTTGAATCAGTTCCATGGAAAAGAAGCCATTTTTAAAGGACTCACTGGCATGAGGTAGACAGCCTTCTCATACACAAATGATATGAGTGAAACCTTGCCATAGATTCCAGTCTCTCAATCCACTGGCCACTCAAGATCAATTGCAATGAACAGCTCGCCTTTGTCATCTACTCCACAGAGCTTGTCCATGAGACAGTTCATTCTGCTATTGATTTGAAATGTGGAACCAAGATGACATACATGCCAGCCATCAGGTAAAGCTAAGTCATCGAGTGTGGAGCTTGGAACAGGAGAGACATCATGGAGCAGACTGGGAAAAGCTTGCTCAAGGGCAGATTTATCTCCACAAACATTGTCTATGAAGACAACTTTGACGGGTGCATGGCCATACTTGGCTAGCATGACTGGAATCTCTGCAAGTGCTGGCATACAATCATTGTGGCTCATTGTTGGTGTCAGAGTCATCTTTCGACACTCCCCATAGTTTTTACATGCAGTATGGAGGGCTCCAAACATTGCCACACCATTAACCTTTCCAAGTATTCCTGTGACCTGCAGATTCAAGTATTTGAGAACAATTCACCCGCTTCACAGATGACAAACCTTGAAACTGTGGTCATGGCTGAGGCCCTCAGCTGACTGCATTGCCATGTGCTGGTCCATCTTGGCAGCATGCAGCTCAATCAGTGAGTCATAGAAGGCATGAAAATATCAGTGCAAGGGGACATAACCAGCATAGCCACTGGGATCATTCCACCGTGGAAAAGGACAGTTTGATGGCAGCAATCCAGAGGCACTGGCTTGCATGTGTTGTTGCACAGTTTTGAGGTGTGCAACATGCAACTGTTCATAGTAATGGACATGCATGGTTCATATGTACTTTGTGAATGGTGAAGGACCAATTCCCCTCTGAAAAGATATGTGCAGAACACCAACAAGGCGTTCTGTGAGGCCACAGCGATATGTCAAGTGAAAGGGAAATACGGTGACAAGTGGTGGAGGAAGCACTTGCATGATGGCCAGTGACCAGCTCTGAAAGGTTTTCTTGCATTCATTGTGTACACAACAATAGTGGTGACCAATGATGAACACCAGGTGCTCCATGTCAACAACACATCATGGCTGCTTCGGCCAACCAAGAACTTGGAGCATGACTGGTTGCCCCTGCTTTGTGTGCCATTTTGCATCCTTGCATTCAGGGCAAGGAATGCACTGAAGGAGGTGAGGCAGCCACACAAAAAAATGAGGCTGGTAGAAGTCAATAGGCTTGATTTCATAAGGTACAACATGGGAGAACACAAGTGGGGGTGTAGTCATAGTGAACTGTCCATTTTCATAACATGCTAGCCTCCCAGTTTTCACAACCTCAGACTGGAGGTGAGTGCAGGCATCCATGTACTCATCATGAAGCCATGTTGGCATCATGGATCATGGTATTTTCACCTTGGAATTTTCAGCTGGCATTGGGACAGCTGCTCCTTGCAGAACATCATCGTCATTGTTGACAAGAGGAGCAAATTCATTATGCATGTACTCAACTTCTTCATCAATACCATCAAAAATGTCATCATCTTCATCCTCATTGTAGTCACAGAGAATTTGCTCATCATATTGACAGAGTGGATTGAGGTGCTTGCAGCTCGCACCCCAATCTGCATATGAGAGAGACAAGTGTCAGTGTGAGGTGCTAACATGTCAATCATGAATTTGCATGCCTACCTGAATGGTCTGTCCCACTGTTTTGAAGATTCCCTGAATTGTTGACTGTGGAAGCCACACTGGCTGCAGAAAGATGTCATGGTCAAGGGGATCCAGCAAGTCTTGTATGATGATAAAAAATCATGGAAAGACAACTTTCAATATAACTTACCATTATTCACATCTGTCGGGTGCAAATCTACACCTGCTGATGGTGTAGGGCTCCAAGTCACACCTGATGCAGAGGCAGTAGAGCAGGGTGTTGCTGCTAACAACAGAGTTCAAGAATCAGTCACACAAAACTATGGACCTGTTCACTCACCTGGCTGTGGACTAGTGTCACTATTGTGACTTTCCGCCCCTGCAGTGGTAGATCGTGAAGGTGCTGACAGTGGCACAATATTAGTGCTTGCACAGCATATGCACGCCTGCCTGGACTCACCTGTTACATTGGGCACTCGCACACTTCCATCCTTTCTTGGGCGTCCAACTGGACGACCCGTGGTGCCAGCATTAGGTCCGTTCTTCAACCCTTTTGGACTTCCGCGTCGGCGCTTCTCTTGCAGCTGTTCGTTGGGATTCATGATGGTGAGCTCGGGTTCACTAGCATTACGAGTTTCTATGACCAATCGCCCAATCAGATTATTTGGTCGAGTTAGTAACATGTTTGTACACCATTATATTTTCAAACTCAGCTAAGACCTAATGTCGCCACAACTATAGTTCAACCTAGACTCGTGACCAGTCTGGACTACGTCTTTGAGATGTTAAGTGTTTGACGTAGTCAGACTGGTCGATCTCGGAGAAATTTGGCAGGCGAAGCGAGGAGTTTGAAATTTGACAGATGCCAGTGATGCCGGAGGTACTTGCGATCATACAGCACTTACAAGTTATGTGTCTGCTCCTGTCTGCTGCCCTTACTCAGACTATATGCCAGTTTCAATCATGAGTTTCGTACGACCATTATCGCTCACTGCTCAAGACGCGATTGAAAATCTCCCAACGGACTTTAAAAGTGCCCTTTCAATGGCACAACACCAGCAAGTTCTCGAGGCCTTCCTGCAACTCAATTTTATTTCTCAAGGATCACAACATCCAAAATTGTTCCAACTCAGATCCCTCATATCATTACTTTCTGCAAGACATGTTGTACTTCGAGCTGCAATACGATCAACTGAATGCACACAACACTTATCGTCTCGATGTTCTGCTTCTTGTTCTCCTTTGCAGCTCGTGCTGTCTGCATAGATGACAAAAGAATGTGTCGTAGCCACGGAGTAGTTTCTCGTAACTGCGCCGTCAGAAAAGCATCAAGATCAAATGAAAGGAGTAGTTTGGGGGTGACATCTTTCGACGACATGCCAAAAATATCCTTAGCAGCCTCCATCTTGACATCAACCTCATCAGTGACTATTTCAATAGCCATTGGTTATAAAATGACACAAAGTTGCTTGCTCGCTTGCTCATCAGCATCCAACACATTGAGAAACTGCACAAGGGCCCTGCTTCGAAAAAAACCTTCCCTCCAAGGTAGCATGGAGGCCTTGTTTGAGATAGAGTGCAACATGAGGTCCATGACTGTCATCCGAAGCTCACGAAGGATTATTTTGTCAATGTCGAGGCTCGAAGGATCGACAATCCAAATCAAAGGCTCAACAGGTGGCTGATATTGCGGCATGGGCAGGTGAAAGGCATGAAAAGGTATAATTTTATGGTCCTATTAGATGTTAAGTACTGTTGCTCGATGGACTGATGTTTGAGAAGCATACAATACTTTGCTTAAGGTGCGAACGAAGGACTTGTGTTGTCAACGCTGGACAATTACAACGATTACCTAAACCGGCATCACCGGCATCTGTCAAATTTCAAACTCCTCGCTTCGCCTGCCAAATTTCTCCGAGATCGACCAGTCTGACTACGTCAAACACTTAACATCTCAAAGACGTAGTCTAGACTGGTTACGAGTCTAAGTTCAACCGCCTTTTCGAGTCCGCAGCTATACTTCACTCAGACTGTCCTAAAACTTTCGCTGTTCGCTATGAGTAGTGTCTCCAAACCCTGTGCCACAGATCCGAGGCTAGATCATCCTCCCGAAGCCTGGGAACTCAGTGACACAAACCCTGGCGAAAGCTCGGTGCGTGATCTTGAATCTTGATTATCCTGTCTGATAAGGGCTCATGAAATACATCGCGCTTGAAATCTTACATCGGACAATTCCTTTGTACAGAGCCGACACAGTAGCAGAATCCGCCAGATTCTACGGAAGATCAAAGGCTTCACCAAAAAAACATCTGTATGTTGCCGTAATTGCCCTGAATGAAGGCTGATATTGTGCAGAAACAGAATATTTCCATTCAACGAAACATCGACAATGAATGTGCTTCGATTCAGAATATCAGGGTGGGTACTCAAATTTGTCATTGCAGTCCATCACCTATCTGAGAGATGCCTAGGGCCTATCGCGTCTTCATCCCTCCAAAGACAACGACAAGTGTTCTTCTATTTATCAACATCCCAGTAGCTTACACCGAGGATCATCTCAAGACCCAATTTCCAAGGTACTTGCATCTTAACATTTCTCTTACGCTTACTTCAAATTTTGGTATATTGTGATCAGGAAGTACCTTCTGGCTTGAAAAGTGATGTCGGCGTAGCCAACACGAGCCCTCTGGGTGTCCATGAAATCATAGACCACATGAATCCGCTTGCGAGATCTGGGGCGGAAGTTCACCCAAATGTATCAAAAATTGTCAATACTAATATCTCTGTCCAATCTCAGACAACTGTCGATGAATATCCATATCATATCTCGAACCTTGATATGTCGGCCTCTGCCTCAGAACTCGAAAAAACTCCTGTGCTGCAGTATATAATCACCCACATCTTTTTCCCCATCAACCTACCGCGTCGTTATGATTACACTGCCGATAGAGATCGTGCCCTCCTTGATCTGGTGCTAGGCTCCGCTCGCAGTTTTGTGAGCCGTTTGGCCCACAGCGATCAGGAGCATTGGAGTCATTTGTTGAAGATGCTGGAGCACCTTGGGCATACAACGACTTCTACTTCTTTTACACAGGATGTTGAGTCGCAAATTCGATCTATGCGTGCTGGAGGTATGCTCATAGTGTTAGTGTCCTGAATTCATGCAAATCTCAATGTATCCCTATAGATATTCTCGTATATCTGATTCGAGCACAAAATGCAGCTGTCGTGCTTCGCAGGCTCGATGAAAAGACAATATTTGAATCCTTTGAAGTTTCTCCGCTAGCGTCTGCTGTCATGGCAACACAGGGAAAGCTCCTGTGTTCATATCCAGGGCCTGCAATCGCCGTACCAAACTCAACCGTGGATAACCCTACCTTTCTTCTCGAGCTGGCGAATTTTCTCGCGCATATGAACCATGATACATTGGATTCAGCAGCAGCCACTACCGAAACGCGTTCTACAGTTCTCGAACACCGAGACACCACACATCCTCGCTATATCACCGAGCTTTTGACTAGTATCCTTCGTGCCTTTGGCGAGCCAGCTGACATTCCTCGTATCCGAAAACGTATAGGTGATGATGTCTCATGTTCGAAGGACAACATTCCGTGGCGGAGATCATCCCTATGGCTGGTCATAAGGGTCGTATTGCAAACATCCCTCGAGCGCACCACCCTTGGTCGACAGGGGTATAAGGCTTTCATGGCCTCGCTCATGACGGATCTTGTGTTCAAAGCACTTCAGGAAGAACTGTCGAGCGATCTGCTTTACTTCATGTCCACCAAAATCAGTCGGCGTTTGGTCAAGCTTCAAGTTGAAGACGGATCTTTAGCGCAGATCATGCGCAACGCAACCGAGGGCATCAAAAATAGACTGGAACTGCGCTGGAAGGAAGTCCAGGCTGCTCAGGCACATTTCCCTCACTGGGATGCCTCGCAGGTTGACATAAACAGGGACACCAGGCTCTGTTTGACGGCGAGCGAAGAGTATATCACTGGTGTCTTGCAATATATCTATGTCCAACCCACAGCGCCAGATTTTGAACCCACTCATCACCTACGGGGCACAATCGACGACTTCCTTGATTCCGATGCCAAATTCTTAGCGGGCGCTTATGCTGAGGACCCTTTGTTAGCACTTTTTGATTTCGAACGTGCTATCGAGCAGGGCATCACTGCCTGGGTGGACAAAACCATCAACCTTGGTGCTGTTCACATTGATGCCGCTTGCCAGACCATTCAAGCGTGCGCCACAAGTTATGCCACTAAAGGGCAGCTTTCTTATTCCAACAATCCAGAAAATAAATCCATCATGCTTCTTACACTGTTGGAACTCTGGGCAGCACTTGACAAAATGGCTGTTAGATCAATCCCCCTCCTTAAAGACTATTCTCCGGAGGTTCCAGCTACTATTCTCAATCGCCTTCTCCTTCAAAATGCTGCTGCCTTGGCGCGTCTCAAATTTCTTCAACAGTATATTGCCACTCGCATCCGTGACGCGCGCCCGGGTTTCTCTGTCTTCTCGAACAGCATGGGCACCGACATGTTCGCAATGCGCTATTATTACCAATCAGAGGAATTACAGTCACTCAAGTGCAAGATCGAGGACGATGCAAGTATCGAGCTGAGCATGCGGAGGGACGATCTTCACGATAAGAGCAGCAGGTACCAGCTTCTCACCCGTGACATTGATGCTCTCACATGCGACACATACATGGATCCGCGGGGCTTAAGTCGACATGATGATAGTGATTGCCGCAGGTGCAGGAAAGTGCAGGAAAGGAGGCGTCTTTGCATTGAAATTCACGAATGGCCACTTCCCGATGATGTCGACCATGCAGCGGTAGTGATATTTGAACTCGGTGCACCGACCACTTTCAGGATGTGGCGATCTTTTACCGTGCACCTTCTTCATGACATATGCACCCCAGCTATAAAACAGACTGGTAGCGCAGCACAGTACATGCTGCTCACGCACTACAAGCCCCTTTTGGACTATCACTCAGAGAGTACTAACCAGCATATCACATTGGCCTCCGAAACACGATCCTTCCTGACCTCCCAGGACCGTTTCAAAACCCTTCCATGCACTGAAAATGACATCCGGTTCAAAAATCCGCTGCGTTTTCGCCTTTACAATGCAACTAGAGGCGTTTGGGTGTCTAGTCTATTTCAAAACATTGACATATCTGATCTATGCACATACAAGTTGCCGCCAGGCCCGTATCACGGACTGCAAAATTACCTATCAAGCACCGAACATACCTCCAATGAGGTCTTGGCCAATCAGGCTTCGTGTCATGGAGAATTGACGCTCCATGAATTCATTGCTTTTGGAAGCCTCCGTAGCGGTAGCCTCCTGCAATGGATTAACCTTCTTCGTGAATTACGAGCACGCACGCTCGCCTTTCGCGATCTGGAAGTTCACTTTCTGCTACTTCAAACTAGCCGTGAGGTGGGAGAGCTTTCAGTGGATGGGTATAGGGTATGGCACGATGAGTTGCGAGTCTCAGATTTTGGGCACGCCCTTATCGATGAGCTCCAAAGCTTGAAAGTTAGTGTGGAAGCTAACTGGCTCGAGCGGCTGACATTGGCAACTATCTCCACCCTCACGTCACGCCTTCTCTCATCAGCAAAGGATTCCAATGTCATCGAGCGATCGCACAACTTACTGCGTGCCATCCGAGATGTAACTTTCAAATTGGTGCAAGAACTATTCAAGGCTCTCCAAGTCGCTGCAGACGAAAAATCCCGATGTGAATACCGGGACCGCGTTCGCGATATGGCAGCAATTTGTCGCAGCACCTACGATGTGGGTCCAGACAGTATCAGAGAACTCCTCCAATCGTCGCATGATTTAGAGATCTTGGTATACTGCGCTGTCATGTTGAAGGACAACACACCTCTAAATCTACACGATCTTCCCCTGATTTCAAGGCTACTTCTTGAACGTGATCGTCGGTTGTCACACTTCTTAGAGATTCCTTTCCGACGCCATGTAGACAATAACAGTCAAGGTCTAGACCGGGCGATGATCCATATCTGGCCTGCATACCGGCGCCACACTCACTGGATAGTACTTGAATCTCCAAACTCTCGATGGCTTAGATGTGAAACAGCGCCTTCCAGCGATGTATCACGTCAGATTATCCACCTCAATATGTTGACGGGGTGCATATTGGTCGATGGCAAGCCCTTAAGGAGGCTGCCAGTGTGCTTTTTGAAGCATCCTAGCTACAGTGTACTCTTCGGTCACGTAAGTGTCAATCTTGCTAAATAGTCGCCAGCGAACTGATAGCACTGAGTAGCAAGAGTTTGATGTTTTCCCTGCAGAAATGCCCGGCTTCGAATTTGCGACAAAAGCTCTCATCCATGGCTTTCAAGTGAGGTCGTACAGTTTAAAGGTGATATCCAAAACTTAACTGTTCTTACAGATATTTTTCGGGACGCGCAGTCAGGAGGTTGTCATTCAGTCGAAATATGTTAATGGGGACCTCCTTGAGCTAATACCTCGACATAAACTGGAGCTAGACATCCCCGCATTCTTGGTCGAAGATCACGTGCATTGGCTCAACCTAAGGACTCGTGTGATCGAATTTCGTCCGAAGAAGAGGATGTGGGAGCCATGTAACAAAAACTGGGAATTACGATTTATGGAAGACGGGCAATCAGTCGTGCAACAGGGTCAATCAACTCTTTTTGACATTCATAGTCCTACCTTTCGCATGATAGCGAAGACACTGAGCCCACTCGAAGACTTTCGATATCTGGCTGTCACTCGCAGGGTGGAAGCTGGCCAGACTGTGGTCAAGGTCGATCTCCCTCGGTTTGGTCTCTCTTTCTTTATAGACGGAGATGGGGACCTGCATTCGCACGACCAGAGAGGCATGGTTGTTGACAAAAATCAGTCCACTGGTACAATGCTCGGACTGGTTAACCAGCTCATTTTACGCCCCAAAGATCAACAAACTTACAGTAATCGTCGTGTCATCATCCCACAAGGCGTTATCAAAGCAGAGCCCAGAGGCCACCATATCCAAGTCACCATTCATGCCGCTTCCGATGCTGTTCGCCGTCCCTACCATTGTTATACCGTTGACATGGAACTTTGCCGCCTGGCGGGAAATATTGGTCTCACAAGTAAACTGTACAAGGCGTATCTGCACGCTGTGTGTAGTGCCCATGTCCCAGACCCATTGACTAAGCGCACCGGTTTAGAAGAAGCTATGTGTTTGCTACAATCCGCCACATGTTATTCCTTCATGAACCTCGACCCAATCGATTGCGAGCTTCTAACTCGACTAGGCTCCTTGACCGTCGATCGAACATGGCATGATACTCAGAAGATGTGCATTCAGGACGTCCATTGGCAAGATGGCTTGTCCTCTTATGTTCAATGCTGCGCATTTTACCATGCTGCCAGGAAGATACTCCAATATGCACAAAAATTGCAGATGCTCCAGGAGACTCAGGTTACAATCTGCCCGAACTTTCCAGTGCGGGACAAGTCCCTCCTAGAACGTGGCTCTCAGCGGTCCATTGTCCTTTACTCCCATGACTTAGTCCCTTCCTTCCATCCTGGCGAATCATTGAGCAGTGAATATACTGCGAGAGATGTAGTCCACTATTCAATCGACGAACAAAGGTCTTTTGATTGCGCATCTATGGTGCGCAACTGGAGTGTCACAATAGCACCTTGTCAGTCGCTCTACGATGTTTTCGCTCAGTGGAATCAGGTGTCTGGGGCGATGCACGATATATCTCTTCAGTACGATGAAGGATGGTTGAAGCCCAAGTTGGCCAAGAGATGGATATCTGTCTATGAACTTTGCCGTCACACCAATCGGGCAACTCATACGTTCCAGCTCGCTTTCACACTATCAGCTATGGCTTACTCTTCCCCGGAGAATATGGAACTCACCACAACTATGCTTGCATTCGCCACTATTCCCAAATTCCGCGCCATCTCCTCTCCTGGATACAATCTATATGACCTTTCCTTCGGAATAAAACCCCTAGAACATGATCTCTGCCGTCACATCTCTTTGTATCCCACATTTTACAATAGTCCTGAGGCGTCCTTGCCTAATCACTGTCATGAGTCATCTCGTGATTTTAATACTCGGCGACAAGATCTTTTTCGATCGCAATGTCTCCACGAGCAGAAAAAGGCGGTCGATGTCCTTCTTGATTGTTGGCCTTGCGATTCCGTCCCTGGACACGCACTGGAGTGTCTTAGCGGTGCTCGATACGATAAGTCCAACCTCGTAGCTGCCCTTGAAAAACTATATTCGAACTGTTATCGCAATCACTGCCTGAAGATATATTCGGATCAAGTGCAGGAAGTACTTGACGAAGTGAGACAAGTTTCCTCGCCGTCCGTCGACTCGAAGCAATCGTATGCATTCACTCCGAGCATTTCAGCTGTTACATCAGTAAAAGCCATTGTGCTTACCGAAGACTTATTCAAAAAGCGTGCTCCCGTTATTACATTACTATCGGATCCACTCACACAACTTGAAAGCCCTGTCCCACTGACAAACAATTCTCCTGGCGGTGGGCTCGATTCGACTGCACTGGAGCATGTCATCTCGACCTTCTCACAATCTCGATTTGATGACTTCGGTCGCCAGTATGCTGCAGATCTAGAAGACAGCAGAATTAGTCTAGATAACCAACAATCGTCAATCTCCTCGAGACCAACCCCGACGATTGACATGTTGCAACACCATCATGCACGTTGTAATGAGCTCTATAGCAACGCTTTTCGCAGCTTGGAAGAACATCTAGCTCCCTCAAGTGTGGCGGAGTGGTGTTCGTTCAACTCCGGGCAATGGCCGCGCATTACCGTTTCATTTCTGCTCCAGCTTCTCGCCTCCGTGTCAAAGACACCTCTTTGCGACACATGGAAAACCGCTTTGACCAATCTCGCTCACATTCTTCTTCGGTTACAACGATCAAAACGACTTCTGAGGCTGGAAGCTGGTGAGGACCGCGAAGAGTTCGTAAATGAGCTGGTAAACAATGGCTACCAAGAAGTAGCTCGTACGCAGGGATATCTGGACTGGCTTCTGATTCAGGTATTTGATGCTCGACAATAATCAAAATTCTCGATTGCTGACCATACTAGGCAGAGAACCGGTTCCTTATCCGTCCCGTGCAAGCTAGTGTGGCAACCGAGATGATATCCCCAAGCTCTGGAGACAATACTGCTCTGCAACTTCACATGGGTGAAGGGAAATCTTCTGTTATCGTACCTATCTGTTGTGCTGCACTAGCAGATGGCAGCAAGTTGGTCCGTGTGATCGTGCCCAAGCCTTTGACAGTGCAAATGTTTCAGCTACTCGTGGAACGGCTTGGCGGCCTTACCAACAGGCGAATTTTCTACCTACCGTTCTCGCGGTCATCTCCAATCACCCCCGAACATGCAGAAATCATCCAGTCACTGTTTGATGAGTGCCGAAGAGTTGGTGGTATCCTTGTCGCTCAACCAGATCACGTTCTCTCTTTCAAGTTGATGACCGTGGAGAAGCAGCTTTCCTCCGCGAAGGAAAGTGGACAGGGCTCACTCACTGGACTTGCCACGACCTTGCTGAGCAGTCAACGATGGCTTGATACATGCACTCGCGACATACTCGATGAAAGTGATGAACTGCTGCGTGTTCGCTTTCAACTTGTTTATGCTATGGGTCACCAACAGCACTTGGAGGGACATTCCGACCGATGGACCACAACACAACAAGTGATGACTCTTGTGGCAAAACATGCTCGTCGTCTGCGCCAAGAATTTCCTCTTGGAGTAGAGTTTAATCCAGGTGCTGCCGGAAGCTTTTCACGTTTCAGAGTCCTGGACGTCCGTGCAGGTGAAAAGTTGGTCCAGCTGGTGGCTGATGACATCCTTGATGGAGAACTTCCCAATTTTGCCTTCGGGCATGTACCTTCTCATATAAAAGACGCCATCCGCAAGTGTGTTACTGTACCTGCTATTGACGTGCAGTGCCTTGATCAAGTCCGAAGTTACTGCGCTGGATCTGGTCTGTGGAACGGACTACTACTTATTCGAGGTCTCCTTGCGCTCGGTATACTAGTATCCACATTGAAAGAGCGGCAATGGCGTATAGATTATGGTCTGGGTCCTCGACGCACGTTACTCGCTGTGCCATACCGAGCCAAAGATGTTCCCTCTTCCAAGGCGGAATTTGGACATCCAGACCTCTCAATCGTCCTTACGTGTCTTTCGTACTACTACACAGGGCTTACTGAGAAGCAGTTAGCCGTCTGCTTCCACCAGCTGCGGAAGCAAGACAATCCCACATTGGAGTATGAGATATGGATCAAAGGGTTGCCTCTAGATGTTCTTCCAGAAAACCTGCGATACCTCAGTGGAATCAACACGCAGTCTACTGAGCAGTTCACTGCCTGTTTGGTACCTCTCTTCGCACACAACAAGGCTGTTGTAGACTTCTTCTTGGCTCAGATCGTCTTTCCAAAAGCAGTGAAGGGATTTCCCAACAAGTTGTCCTGCTCTGCATGGGACCTCGCAGAGAAAAAGTATTCTGGGTTTCCCACTACTGGCTTCAGCGGAACAAACGATTTGCGTTACTTGCTTCCCACTTCCATATCACAGCATACACTAGCCCATCAGCGTGGTACGAACGCCAGAGTTCTCGCGTACCTTCTGCAGTACGAGAATGACCATTACGATTCACATGCAGCCGGTAAAGGTGCTCGGGAACTCCTCAGAGTCATCACAGAGCAGTCGCCGGAAATACGGGTCTTGCTCGACGTGGGTGCACGAGTGCTTGAAATGCAGAATGATGAAGTGGCAAAGACGTGGTTAGAAATCAAGCAGGATGCTCAAGCAGCAATCTATTTTAACGAGCGAGATGAGCTTGTGGTGCGCACTCGGGATCAAGTTGTAGAGCCGTTTACGGTGTCTTACTATTCTCGACAAGTGGATAAGTGTGTCTTGTACCTGGACGACGCACACACTCGAGGAACAGACGTAAATTTGCCCCGGGAATTCCGCGCAGCTGTCACATTAGGTCCAAAGGTCACTAAGGACCGCCTTGTTCAAGGTCAGGATGCAATATATTTATATATTTAAGGCACTTAGTAACATATTAACAGGCTGTATGCGCATGAGAAAGCTTGGCCACGGACACTCGGTCATGTTCTTTGCACCTCCAGAAGTAGACCGCAACATCCGGGATGTGAACAACAAGGACGATACGGAGGACATCCATGTGTCGGATATCCTCGTGTGGGCGATGACCGAAACGTGCTCGGACATTCAACACCATGCTCCACAATGGCTTCAGCATGGAATGGATTACAGGTCTCGCCACCGTTCATGGTCGTCATTCTTATCTGACAATGTTACTCCTGCTGCATCCGCCCTCTCGTGGCTTCAACCAGAAACCAAGCGCTTGGAAGGGCTGTACGCCACAGCTCCAGTGAGCTACTCTACTTCCCAGATATCGGTAGACGATCTTTTGGAGAGATTCCATAAGCTGGGATTTGGCGTCTTGCCTGACAACCGCCTGGACGAAGAGCAAGTGAGAGAAGTGGTGAATGAAATCGAGCTTCAGCGCGAGGTTGCGAGACCATTACTGGTAACGCCTGCAAAGCACGTGATTGAAAAGGATATCCAGTTCTTCATTCGAACAGGCTGCATACCAAAAGGTTCTGGCATGTTTACTCCAATCTTCGACGTTCTCACCACAACTTCGGCTGCCGTTTTGAAGAGTCAGCCGTGGACCCATCACGTGCTTGCCTCGAGGGATTTTGCTACAGTTCTGGTCGGCTTCTCAGACAAAACAGACAACTACATTCGCCCAGTCAATTGGATTCTTTCAAGCGTGGCGTCGGGCGTGCCAGTGTTGGTCATCATCAGCCCCTTCGAGGCTAACACTTTACTACCAGATATCCGAGCAAGTATGCAAGTTCACTTGCACATTTATACACCACGCGTTATCAAAATGATGAAGCCATGCGACGATTTGCGCCTTTACAGTATACCACCACTTCCCGTGCAGTGGTCGCCACATGAGGCTCTCATCCTGCCGCTTAATATCTTTGCTGGACAACTATACTTTACTCACTACAGCGCATATGTGCAGCTGTGTCAGTTTTTGGGGATCTACATAGCAGATCTTGAAGGCCAGAGTGCGTTTGAAGTTCAAAGCGATGGATTCATTAGACCAGAAGATCTACCTCCTGCTGCAAATCAACTTGGCCGTTTCGAACAGTCCCCCGTTCCCATGTTGAAAGCTCTTTTCGGTATCAGGCGCAAGGGAATGGGGTACTTGCCCACCCACATCGGGAAGCTATTGAGTGCTCAACGGTTGACAAATGAAGACTTTAAGGAGACCGCCTGATTGGTAAGTTTTGTTATTCTTATATCTAGTGAGTGCTCGTCGACTCACTCACTCATAGTAGCGCTGAGCGATTATAAGCCAAGGCCTGTCACCTGTTAGTGCGGGAAGGATATATTTAACTGGCTTTTCTTTTTTTTTAAAAATCAGATTTATTGTCCTTTAGGGTTAGTAACCCTATGTAGCATTGGATCCTTCGTTTCTCCTTCCTACATCGACTAATCGTCCTACGATAGTCATTCCCTCTGGGTTCAGAGTGTTGAATGATGTTTGTGTTGTTACAAATTATGTCTGGGGTGTACATATGATCTGTGTTTGGATTGCATGCGTGAATTCTACCGTGATTTGAAGCATGATATCTTGCTCACCCTCATTAATGGGCCTGCAACAAGCTCGCTGTGAACACCGCTGACAACTTCTACATGTTTCAGTAACCCAATGCTATCATCTCTTTGCGAATACACGTGTCCATGTGCTGTGCGTTTGCCTCCTTTTCTCGCTCCCCCCTAATGTGGTGCGTTCTTGGCGTGTTTCCTGTGAGGTCTTCGCGGTTCTGTATTTTTCTACACAGGCCACTTCGCTCAGGTGAGTATATAATATTCTTTCTCGTCTAGATCTTGCGAGAACTGCTAATTTTTATGTCTGCTGCTTTTTCGATATCATTAATTAAATCTTCAATTTGTCTTTTCTCACCTTCCCGCCGCGATATCTCGCACTTTCAATGTCACACTTTCAACACGTCCAATAAGAATTATACTTTCGAGCTCCTCGTACCAGAGACTATGCACTCGAAAGGAGCGTTTCCAGTATGGCAACTTAAATAGCTCAGATGATGGAGTCGAGCATTTTGGTATTGATAACCTCGCAGGAGCTTCTATCGTATCTTTTGCAACTCGTACAGGCGCTCAAGCTCAAGTGTATTTCACGTTTGGGTCATGAATTTGGAAGAATCATTACATTGATGCTGACAACACTGGTGCAGGACCTGGTAAGATATTGTCAATCAAACCTATCATTAATCGATTTAATACAGTATTGGTTCATAACCGCCAGTGCGTTGAATCAGGACTTCAATGAGAAGGTGCCTGCCCCAGAACTAGCGCCGTGACACCCCAGATGTCTTATTTTATGTCCAATTTGACTGTCTCGTCGTCCTCTGATGGCTGATGGAAGCGGTTTCGATAGGGCCCGTAGTGCTAGCATATTACACTTAATTTTGGTTGTTTCCTTGAGAATACTATTGGTTCAGTAGTACTATGTGTGATACATCTTTCACAGTGCGTAAGGTGTTTGAGCACGCGCCGATGCTATCGCTTGTTTTTCAGGCTCGATCAACCATTTCGATCGAAAAAGCACAGATGAAAATATACTGTATCTGATGAGACGAGTTGTGTAGGAAAATAAACCATCATCATCATTTGTGAAGTAAGTGATAAGGAAACAGAATTACTACAGGAAAAGGTGAAATAGTTGTGTACCTATATTAATGACCATCGGCGGATGGTGAATATGCACAACAATGAAACATCATGAAGTGAGCTTGTAGTGGAAGAGGTCGTTAATACATGGTAACTGCACCTGATGCGGCAGTATTAGGAGCAAGAGCAGGAAGTGTCATGTGTGTCGAGGGGGCAGGCTGAGTCGGTGATGATGATACCTGGGCCCGAATTTGGTCTTGTGGTTGGCTTTGCTGCTGCTGTGTTGACTGTGCATTGGTATCGGCATGTTGAGGAGATGCGCAGCAGAGAAAAAGCACAAGATGAGCCAACAAATGGACAGGTAGTGAATATCTTGGACGTGGTGTAATAGGATTAGTGCCTGGAGCAGATGGTGTGGTGGAAGATCCCTGGGCGTGCGATTGGGTTTGCTGCTGTGTTTTTTGTTGCGGCGGCGGAGCAGTAAATATAACCTGGACAGAAATAATTAAATCAAAGCAACGAGAAATGCATACAAAGAAATACATACCTCTCTGTCCCGCACTGCAGCCACTTCGACAACAGAAGAATGCCTTGGGTATGGCGAGAGTTCTATTTCTTCGTTGGTGTGAGATTGAAAGCGGAAGAGCGAGGACAGGAGGCCGATAAGTGCATCTGAACGTAAACCCGAAGGTGTCGTGAGGTTCGGTTCGATTTCTCCATCGGTATCGAGTCGAAAGTGTGGCCAAAGTGAGGACAAGCCAGCGAGGAGCACACGTAAATCCAACCGTTGTGGTAGTATGCTCAGGCTATACTGTTAATATTAAGCATAATACTCACTTGTGAGAAACAATCAGGTTTTGTAAGTTCGTCTCTTAGGGCTTCAGTGCCAATGGTGATGCTTAACGCATTCACACGATGCTTAACGCTTCAGACACCTCATTTTGGCGATATTTGACCAATCCAGGACGAAATACCAATTCTTGGGGTTCCTTTGATTTGTTCCTGTAGCCAGCAGATCTATGCCTCTAGATCGTGGTTCTGGTGGTTCCTACATCGGGTCAGGATCTTGCGGTCGAAATTTCACTAAGTCATTTGTGAGTCTTGCGGTCGAAATTGCCCTAAGTCATTTTCGAGTCGATCAAAGGAAACGAGCTTCAATGGCTTACTTGAACGGTAAGCCATTGAAGCTCGTTTCCTTTGATCTGTGTAGTGAGAGGGAATGTACACTTGCATGATTCAAGTCTGGTTCACTCAATAAGATATCTCTTAAGTCAGTTTGCAATTTGCGAGTACGGCGTTGAATTTCGTATGTCATTAATGAACAAGGGCAAGAAAAATTTAACATATGTACTACCACTATTATATGACGACATGTATATGAAAAACGAGGGACGAGAACACAATAAGTCACAATTATGATATCATTATGATATCAAACAAAAGGTACTGAAAATGGTGTGAGAAATGTGTTAGTGGACAATTCAATCCATTGAGCAAGCGTGGACTCACTTTTAATAGTCCTATCTCCGAGTTCTCGATTGCTTGTTAATTTGGCCAATTTGGTTCGCCTGCACCATACGGGTGGACTCCTGCCGAATACGACCAGTCTTTCGCAGAGTATTTGGATTAGCAGACTTGACAACCTCCATGACCGTGTTGACGACCTTTGACGTGCGCTTTCATTTTACCTTGAGTGTTTTCTCTGGTGCACTATGCTGCACATCTCCGTTTTGTGGAGTCTCCGCTGCAGGAGGCGCAGGAGGTATGGAAGGGAGAACCAGGGCAGGGAGAACTGAAGAAGGGAGAATTGGGGCAGGGAGAACCGGGGTAAGAAGAGTTGGGGTAGGGAGAACTGGGGCAGGGAGAACTGGGGTAGGGAGAACTGGGGCAGGGAGAACTGGAGTAGGGAGAACTGGGGCAGGGAGAACTGGGGCAGGGAGAACTGGAGCAGGGAGAACTGGGGCAGGGAGAACTGGGGCAGGGAGAACCGGGGAGTGATGTGGAAGGGAGAACTGGAGCAGGGAGAACTGGGGCAGGGAGAACTGGGGCAGGGAGAACCGGGGAGTGATGTGGAAGGGAGTGGGAAGGGAGTGATGGGGAAGGGAGCGACAGGAACGTGAATTGCAGGGTTGCTATAGGTGGCAAAGAAGGTAGCGAGTGTGATGCTGCCGATTGAGTAAACGAATGTGGTGTGATTGGGGACAACTGTAGTGCAGGGGGGAAAGAGTTTGATGAAGACAGGAATGAGCGCAGTGCAGGTGGCATCCTCCAGGTGGAAGAGCCTATAGATTCATTAGGCATGCTTGGAGATCCGTTGAGTAAGGGGCGGAGAAGAGGCGGTGGATTTTCCCAATTTGGCGCATCAAATGAGGCCTTTGTTGTGAATGAGACATCTTGGAGATTGTATCCGTTGGACGACTGCAGACTGACATCAGGGAAGAAAGAATCATATGGGTCATGGAGGCTGTAGCGCTCAGTGGAAGCAGGGGGTGCAGATAAAACCAGAGGTGGTGATTGAAAGGATGTTGTAGCCAGAGGTGTTGTGGTAGGTGAGTCTGGCTGAGAGCAACCAGAATCAAGTGACTGGGAAGCGGATGGGGTGGATGGCGTACTACTAGATGCTGAAGCATCATAGTTGAGTGCACGTGTCTTCCTGATGTGTGGTGCTATATTTGAAGTTGCAAACATTAATATTGAACATTGAGTCTTCACTAGTATGAGGAAAACACTTACGAAAAACTGTGCTAATGAAGTCAACATACGCCTTCAAGTGTGTCTCATTGAAGTGTGGTGTCGCTTGTTTCCAATTGAGACCAGTTGCATTCACACCTGAATGGTAACTGCAGTACCTGTGAGATTCCCGCGCTCGCAAGTCAACAACAACATACATACCTCATAGCATTTATATTTCTGTCCAAACGTGGGTCTGGTCCAGCGCTGATCAGACTCCATTCCCAACCCATCATGTCTTTAATGACTTGCATGAATTGTGAAATCGGACCCATACATTCGGTAAGTGCCCTATAAAATCACCCATCGAGCAACTTAAAGCAGGAGTGTTGTAGAATGGTTCGTACCTAGCATATTGCGCATTGGTAGGGGCCTTGTCTGTCTTCTTGAGGACTTCTGATGCCTTGGCATCCTGTTCTGCCTGAACCTTTGCCCTACACAAGGCCTTAATATCCTCACTTGCGTCCTCATAAGCTGTGCATGTCATCATTTTCACAGCTCCCAACTTTTCACCCTTGGTGAGGCTGCCTGAAGTGATGCTCTCCTTCACTTGCACCTGAACATCATCCGTATACCTCATCTTTGAGAATACTTCAGCCTCTGTGTGGATTTGTGTGCCCTTGGCTTTGTTGGTGAGCATCTGCTGAATTGTTTTGCCCATTGCGTTTACAGCAGAGCAGCTGCTTTTCTGAGAACAGTAATTAAACCAATTCTTGATTTTCTTATGAAATGGTAAGCAGGTCTAATTGATTCTCATGAAATGCCGAACTCACCTTTTGCCTGAGTTCAACAGCTGCGCCTTTCACCTCTTTTTGCTCTTCTGACAAGACTTCTGGTGCTTCACCAAAAATTGCAAGTTCCTCAGGAAACCTTCTGAACCACTCCGAGAACACAGGGCCCCAAAATTGCGTGACAGATGCCCCGACTTGTGCCTTCAAAAAATTGTTGTACTTCAACTCAAGAAAAGCTTTCTGGTCCGGTGTTGTCCATTCTGCAGGCGGCATCTGCCCCACCGCATCAATGTCATTTTAATTTAATTTATGAAATGTTTGTCATGGCTTACCTCGGTCTTTTTGACAGTCGTGTCCCAAGTTGGAGAGTCTGCGCCCACCAACCCAAAATTAAAGTTCAAATGCACACAAGGTCAGTCAGTTGTCCAATCACAATGCATCGGAGCTAAAATTAGGCATGCTATAATCATCTCAGTTGAAATTTTCACTCCCACTTGCTCCAAATGACAGACCCTGACACTGCCAACTCATACAATGTACCTCAAAATGGATGCTTTGGGCCAGTGTTTACCACAAGCGAGCTCACAGCAGCACTACAATTAATTCGTAACCAAGGTATGTTATGCACACAGATACCTGCCAGCTCACATACTTGAAATTCACAGTCCATGACTCCCCCGGCTCATCTGAAACTGGATACCATGGGCCAGTATTTGCTATGAGCGAGCTCGCATCAGCGCTTCAATTGATTCACAACCAAGATGGTATGTCATTACCTACTAGATCTGCATTATGTATTGATCGATGACACCAAGCAATGACAAAAGCTCATGATGGCTACTCACTTGCTGATGCACCCTTACCATCACCTGGTTTGCAAGGCTGTCCTGCCTGCATCTTCTGTACTCATCGTCAGACTTGTTATGTCTGCCGTTGTAAGGAATCATAATTCTGTGGACGTGGAAAGGCCATATTTACACGAGCTGTCATTTGATCATTCGCACTATGGAGTTGCATAACACTTCCCTGTATAGCGCGCCAAAGGCGCACGCTTTCCCGCGCTTATGCGCTTCCTGCGCCTACGCCTTCTCGCGCCTGCGCTTAGCGCGCGTTCCCGCGCTCTATCGCCTATCATCCAGGAGGACCGATCCATGTCCGAGCACCCCTCTAGTACGTCATACTACATGCTGCACAAGTGTAACAAGGACTGCAGCGCTATTACATGTCATTACATACTATCGCGCATGTTCTCCCTATCCCTTCCGCGTCTGATGAGATCTTACTTAGTATAAAGCCTGATGGTAGCGCTACTATTCATTACTTCCCTTTACTGTATTTCCCTAGCGTTTGGGTTTTACTTTAGAGTAGTAGTCACCATTAGGGCGTGCGCCCTGTGGTTATCGCGTTTTGGCTTAGATTAGATTGCCTGATCAAGCCTTGCTTTTGTCCGCTTCGCCTTTGCTCTCGCTTTACATCGCGCTCGCTTTCACTCACATCATTTCACGCTCATTACGAATCCCTACACCGCTCCTTGCCTTCCGCATCACTTGCGCGCCTTCACGCGCCCACGTGCACCATAGGCGCGCACCTTCCCGCGCTTCGCTTACTTTAGCGCGCGCTTCCCGCGCTCCGCTTACTGCGCATTTCTCATCGCGTGCTTCACGCCTTTCTACATCCTTGTGCGCATCCCCTGTCTACTTGAGTTCTCTTTATCCCTGGTTCTGTGTGTGGTAGCAGTCCCCTTTAGGGTCAAACGCATCTGTCTCAGACATAGCAACTTAGGCGCAGCGAGACCCGACATACTGCCTCACCAGCAGTGTTGTTGATCTCACATCTAGAGATTGATTGCACGCGCCGCAGTCAGACTTAGTTCCTTCACCGTGCACATATTTCTGCATGTCACGCATCATCCTCCACTGAGTCTATATCACTCACAACAAATGCTACAGCAAACAACAACTGTGAAAATGACACTGTATGTGTTGATTCAGTACAACATATTTGAAACTGACGCGGGGATCTTGATCATATCAGGTTTTAACATTGCAGCAATGAAAATTCACTTAGGGAGAGTTTAATGGAGTATCTCATACATACATATTCACTTATGTACACCGTGTTAAGCTTGAACTTGAGCGCTTGAGCAATAAGACACCATAAATTCATTATAACACATCATATCTTGAGCACGCAGGTTTTGGTCTGACCACAAAGCATTGGTGTAGTAGTACCATATCAATTAAGCACAGGTTTTGGTCAGACCAAAGGTGTTAATTGATCCATTAATGAGTGTTTTATTATTTTTCTACAAACGCTAAGAGTATACACAGTCCATAGGACTGTGTATACACGTTTGTAGAGAAATAAAACCCTCATTAATGGATCAATTAACACCTTTGGTCTGACCAAAACCCGTGCTTAATTGATATGGTACTACTACACCAATGCTTTGTGGTCAGACCAAAACCTGTGTGCTCAAGATATGACGTTGGACTGTGTATACTCATAACATTTGTAGAGAAATAAGACCCTCATTCAAATGGTTCAATTAATACTTTTGGTCAGTGTATTGCGAGAATTTATTACATGTAGTTTTGGTCTGACCATTGCGCAAGTAGCTTTGGTTCAATTGAGTTATGGTCTGACCAGAACCTTTGCGCTTCTTTTCAACCAACAACCAACTAAAGTTACATCTCACACCATGCCACATCCTCCTATACATAAAACAAATCAGGCTAAACTACAAGCCGCTCATGAGAAGTCTCAGTGCCACTATGTGAAGTACATTTCTTTAATTAATTGTCTGCAGTGCAATGTTCCTGACTTGGCAACCAATTGAAGAAACAGAGACCATATACTCAAAAGACGATGAGAACTTTGTGTTGAAAAAACAGACCCATCGCGGGAGATCCAACAGTTTGAGAAGGCAGTTGTGAGAGCCTTGAAAAGCCATGACAATGAAGATGAGAGTGACACCAAGCTGTCAGAGACTGACGAATCTAGCGATGATGAGAATGACACACCTTATGTTTTATAAATAGATACTGATATGACGAACATAAAATTAACAATGAACATTCAACAGATCAGATCTTCCTGGGTGCCTCCTTGCTCTCAAAGGTATCAAGGACGAGATGTTGTCATTGACCGATGATCGTGAACCCCAGAAATTTGTCGAGGACAAATTCCTTCAATATGTCAAAAGCATCAAATACACTGATGACCGTGGTGATAATGGTGATGTCACCATTATTTCAAACATGATGCTCAAGGTTCAAGATATTCTAAATCGCACGATTCGTGTGCAAGTGTTAAGGTCGTGCTCAAGGGTAACGGATCCAAAGGGCTTCGGCCTCAGCTCGTACGCTGTGCCCCTTTCCCGAGTATAGCCCCGTATTTCAGAATGCTATAAGTATCGTACACGAAGATCCGGATGGCTGTTGTAGCGTATCCGAAGGTCCGGACGACTATCGTATGGTATCCGGGTATAGAGGAAAGTAACGTATTCCTATCCGAAGACAAGGAATAGTATCGTATACGGATCCGGATGGCGTCCGGATATCGGACGAGAGTATAAGGACTAGTCTAGACAAGTCTAGGACTAGAAACTAACAGAGTGTAGACTATCCGTAGATAGAGGCGGATGCGTATAGACTATCGGATACAATCCTTAAGTCTCGGAGGGTGACAAGAGTTGTTAATACTCGAGTCCGGATAACAGAATGAGAACAATCTAAGATGATATTCGAACTGAGGTGCTAAGAACATATACAAGAGTTTATATACGATAGAACTACGCGAGAGGCTATGCACAAAGTATCGCAAAGTATAAGCAACGCTTATTAGAAGTTAATCATAAGCCGGAAGGTAATCACAAGTGAAGCGGATCAGTAAACATAACCGGGAATTAATCACAAGTGAAACGGATCAGTAGAACATAGCCGGAAGAAAGCATAACCGATGAACCGGAAAGGAGGATATACTAAATGGAGGAAATAAGCAGTGTTTAACGTTATATGAACAGGATATGAATGAAGAAGCTTATCGTAACGGATCCGGTACGGATCTGACATCCGGAACTTCGGATGAGAAGCGCGAATGTATGGGATATGACAGCAAGATCAAATCCTTAATTTTTGTGGCCCAATCTCGGACGAGTTTTGTACAGCTAACTCAGTGTCTCAATTTCTCAACACCATAGTTGCATATATTGAAGAGATTGATTATTTGATTCACTGGGGGGGAGTTTCGGAACTTTGCATTGCTCACTCGTCAGCGGAGTTAATGTATCAGAAAAACCTCCGTGTTTGAGTCATGTTCACACGGATGTACTAGCGTATGACCAACTTGTGTTTGCCTCATGTTTACTAGCAATACATCTATCTACCCACCACATTCCAACGATCATGGTTAGCAAACATTGACGACAATATGACAAAGACATGCGGGAGAAATTTTATGTTCTTAATCAAGAACTTGAACAGTCTTGTCAACTTGCCTCAGCCACGACAGAGAGAGAGGAAGCTTCTCAGCCGTCAACCTCCAAGCACAAACACACTTCATTCACTCAGACCCTGGATACAAGTTGCAGTAGACTATCTGCACGAGTCAAATATTTTGAAGGTTCAGCATCCGCAAGCACAGAGCATCAAGTTTTACCAGTGTGTGATCCTCAATATTTCAATGACTTGGATTTCAACATCATGGATGGTGCACATGAAAACTACTTAGAAGATACCAACATCGAGCCTACTAGAAAGTGAAAGCGCACTGCAGGGGTAAGTCACAAGCGCACTGAAAATTTGGATTTGTGAATTAATTTTGTGCAGGATTATCCACTCGCATCATGGCTTCCTGAACGAGATGCCTTTATCCTGGAGATGTTAAGATTGGAAGGACGTGGAGACTTCATATCTCAAGCCACTTGCCATGGAACTTATGGCTGCTCTTTGCCAGCTGAATTTCATTGTGAGGATTGTTTTGGCACCAAGCTATACTGTCAATCATGCACTGTGGACAGGCACCATGAGCATCCATTGTACAAGATTAAGGTAAGCCGCTTGAACATTTTCACAAAAATTATCATTGAACATCTCTTAGCATTGGAAGGACTCATTTTTTCACGATGTTACACTCTGTCATATCCCAGATTCTGGACCTATCCTATAGTCGGATATATGGACTAATCCTTGGATTAGACCTCTAGACTTCATTCATAACCATATCCAGTCTCATCCACTATCGCAATTGTCCAACTACCAACTACCGCTCATCCGTCCGATCCGATATATGGATCTGATCCGATATATGGATCTGATCCGATATGCCTATCCGCTCCGGATCCGATACGATAAGCTTTCTTATTGATTACCTGTCCATATAGCATTAACACAGCCTATTCCTTTATTCGGTATTCTCTACCTTTCGGATAACCGGTTCTATACTTACCCGACATCTTCGCTACATGTCTATTACTGGTACTCGGTTGTTTACCTATCCGATATGCTTACTGATCCGTTATCCTTTGACTGCGCTAATGTACATAGCCTTGGACACTGCCTCTGATTATTCCGTTAGCTACCTACAGTATATAAACTCTTGTACATCTCGATAGATCCTCAGTTCGAATATTATTGTCTTGCAGCATTCTTGTCCTTGCACATTAGTGTTGTAAGGACCCCTTCTCTATCCTTTGGGCCTAGGGATTGATTCCCTAGGCCAGAGCTCCGCTCTTCCGCATTTCCGGACATTGTCCATTTCCGGATTCTACCTCAAGCCTAAAGGATTGTATCCTTAGGTTGAAGTCTTGTCTTTCCGATACTTACACTCCTTCCGATCCTTATCCAACTCCGTCTCTACCTAAGGGTAGTCCATATCTGTCTGCGTCCGCTCCGGAACCCCTATCTGGAACTCCGGACCACTATTCCTGCCTCGGACTGTGTCCGTTGCAGTATATCCACCCTATGCCTTCACCAAGGATTGATACGCGCACTTATTCTACTTCCTATCAAGTAGACGGAACTCCATCCGAGTTTCCGATACGCGTCCGGAAGTTTCCCGCACTCATCCGGACGGTTCCCGCGCTCATCCGGAAGTTCTTCGGACGCTCCACCAGAGTTGTCTGCCTCCGGAGTCCTCTGGACTTCGTTAGGACCTTATTGGACTTTATCTGAAATTAAGGGCACCGTACTCAGGTGAGGGGCACAGCGTACGAGCTGAGGCCAAAGCCCTTCTGAGTCAGTCATATGCACCCCTCTGAGAGATTGTATGCACCGGCGTGCCACGGTCTTTAACATAGTTTCTAGTCCTAGGCTTGCCTAGACTAGCCCTTATACTCTCGTCCGATATCCGGACGCCATCCGGATACGTATACGATACTATTCCTTATCTTCGGATAGGAATACGTTACCTTCCCTCTAACCGGATACCATACGATAGTCGTCCGGACCTTCGGATACACTACAACAGCCATCTGGATCTTTGGATACAATACTTATAGCATTCTGAAATACGGGGCTATACTCGGGAAAGGGGCACAGCGTACGAGCTGAGGCTGAAGCCCTTCGGATCCGTTACCCCTTGAGTACGACCTTAACAGCCAGGTGGGAGTCGGTGTAGATGCCAATAATCGAAGAATCAAGTCATTCAGCAAAGTCCCTTTCAAACTCTGATGTCATATTTACCAATTGCTTACAGACTGAAAATCCAAATACTTTATCCAAGTACCCACTGTGACCATTGAAATGCTCAGCTTGGCTCCATCCTGTAGTGATGAATGTGATGAATTTCACGCTAAGCCTTCGTCCTGCTTTAGCCGTGGCATGGGTGATGACTCGGTGCATTATGTTTTGGAACTTGTATCCACACTTCAACAAGTTGAACCCTTCCAGTGGCTTAGCCATATTTCTGGCAGTTCCACCGACAGTGCTCCCAGCCACTATTCAAGCTCTCCAAGCTCTCCATCATCAGCTATATTAGCATCAGGTATTGATGGTTCATCATGTGTCACTGGTGGATAAACTCATAAAAATGATAGTGGCTACTAGCAGCACCAATGTGTCAGATGCGGAGGACGATAATTTCCTGTTGACAACTCAATCCAAGCAATCCTGCAATGCATATTATGTCGCTAACCCCTCTGATAAGATTGCATCGCTGACTCCAAATCGTTCTCCCAAGATTGATGACACCAACACTTTCTCTCTTTATCCCACGATCACCTCTTTTGAAGAGCAACATTATTTTGACAGATTTTTAGGCAGACCTGCCAATGACGAGCATTCACTGGAGAAAGTGAGCCAGAGGGTAAGCCATCTTTTGAACCACATACCACAGATCTCAATATAGGTGTGATTTATAGGTTCAGGATATCTACTCTAGCCATATAGGGCGGCTTAACACAGATTCTGTCCGTTGTGCTGTTCATTACAAGGAGGCTGTTCGGGAACGCAAACGCATGCACTGGTACACTGCACGCTGGGAGGTTGCGGAGGTCCAAAGGCTGTACACCCTCCTTTGCTCCTTGCATGATGAATCAGAAACAGGGTTCATCATGGCAGATCGAGAATCACATTGGCTATTGGACATTCTTGTTCAACAACAGACACTGCCTGCTACCACTGCACAGGCCGAATATGCTGCCGCAACCTGCGACAATGACAAGAGATCTTTCCTTCTAGCTGACGCTGAACTCACCATACTTGCTGATCATTCTACTGAGCAGTAGTAGCTTCTGAATAATTAGTACGTACGGCTTTTCCTAATCACGATTCATAGTCACCATATTTCCAGATATTATTGCCCTTTATGCAAGTTATATTGTGTTCATGTAGGAATCATGGTGGACAAAGTGGTGGCTTGTGCTTGATACTATGTACTATTATGCCCCAGGTCCACCTCGCAAGTTTGAAATAGTATTAGTTGGTACTGTTGTGTTTCAAGAAATACTGTATGCTCGATTTTGGATTGTTCCGTCAGTGGTGGCCAACCATTGGAGGAACAAGAGATATGATACTATGATCAATAGTATATTGTCATACATAGTACTCTGTAGTACTTAGCCACGGTGTTCTCATCCAGTTGTATGTGCCAATGATACTAGTAAACAACCATGACTAGTGACCGAATTATAGCCCAGGTATTTAGTAACACTCAATGAAAGTACGTACCATTGCCGAAGCTTGTAGCTAGAACCTAGCACAGACATTCATGTTAGTACTGAAGGTGTTCTACTGCTAGCCAACTGCCATGCGCCCTGGAATACTTTCAAGTTGTATTGGACTTTTCCTTTTCTTACTTTTTCTGATGGTATCTTGCAATGCTCCAGGATGCTCCTGGGAGAGGCCAACAGACAATCGTGGACTCAGCAGGCATCGCAAAACTTGTCATTTCTACAAGAGAGTGAGCAGTCTTGCAAATCAGAGGAGACAAGATCGCGCGAAGGCGGCGCTTCTTTCCAACAGCTGTTTGGTTCTAACAGCCTCTTCAGCAAGCAACTCCTCTGTGAGTCACGATAGTTAACTGCCCACTTTGAAAACTACTAAAGTTATACTGAACATCAGAGAATCTTAACTGCCCAACATGCGAGGGACCGTCCAAGTCTGAAACCAATTGCACCTTGCGGCCTCCTTGGGGCAATCTCTATGGCTCACGGGTCATGTACCAGTGCTTCCTGTCTCGCTGACTCACAACACACCCTCAACTTGGAGCAGTGACAAATTGATGTGGAGATGGTGAGTATTTCTGGAACCGTGTTGGAGTATGATCACAAGGATTCAGGTTCGTATCCCTGTGGGCAATCATCTTCCATATTTTTTTTAATGAATTACTCGAACCTGTCAGAGGAATTTGCACTCCCAATGAGATGCATTCCTAGATCTCTTGATTGTATTGAGTCTTCGCACAATGACCTGAATCATTCTGATAGTGCTGGCATCCCATCAGTCCGAACGGCCTCACTACCTGCCCAATCTAGAATCTGATGTGTTCTCTTAACGCTAAGGGACACCCTCCAGACCGGCTTCAATTTATTTGGACTATGTCAGCTCTACCCTTGGCGTCCTTCTTTTGAGCCAGACCAATTCATTCCATCTTCGCTACTGGCAAGAATGTCTCCTACAGCTTTCCATGAAGTTGATCCGAGCCCTTCATCAAATGTCTTCACACCGCCTTACCCCTTCGCTAACATGACTATCTATTGACTTATCTCCTGGATGAATTCAGGCAGTAGCAGGTTATCCGAAACCAAGGTCTCGCATCTGGTTAGAGACGTCCCACTGGCAGAAGATTTTGATCATAAGGACCTCAAGAACTTCTCAGTGAGGCGAAGCTTGCGAGAACTAGACAAGGATGAAAGTGGAAGTAGAGTTAATTTTCCAGATGACTGGATTCAGACTAGTGTCACTATTTATATTCCAACAAAATCAAAGGAAGATGGGCCTCAGCCTTATACCATCCCTGGGTTTCATTATTGCCCCCTTGTCAAAGTCATATGCATGGCGTTCGCAGATGTACAGGCGGGAGCATTCCATCTCTTCCCCTTCCAACAGTTATGGAAAGATCCTCTAGATGACCATCAAGAACGAATTTATGACGAGCTGTACACTTCAGATGCCTGGCTGGACACTCAGGACAGTATTCAGAGGATACTGAAAGAACCTGGGTGTTCACTCAAGCGTGTCATCACAGGTCTTATTTTTTTTCTGATGCTACTCATTTAGCAAACTTTGGGACTGTGAAGGCCTGGCCCCTCTACCTATATTTTGGTAATCTCACAAAATACGCACAATCATCACCATTATCAGGGGCATGCCACCTAGTGGGGTTTTTACCCTCAGTAAGTACTTTTCCGACATGTCTACAGTGTTGTTGACAATGCAATGGCAGCTTCCTGATGGTGTTAAAGATGTACTCAGTAGCTTATCTCGCATATCAAAGATGGGCATGGCATCCCTTCATGCCCACTGTCATAGAGAACTGTTTCATTCCTGCTGGGAGATCCTATTGGATGAAGATTTTCTTTCTGCATACCGCCATGGTATCGTTCTGAAATGTGCTGACCGAGTGGTGTGGAGGGTGTTTCCCCGCATCTTCACATACTCCGCTGATTATCCTGAAAAGTACGTCCATCCATCATCTGAAGAACGTTGAATCACTCATAACTTTACAGGGTTTTGATCGTAACTATCAAGGACATGGGCTTATGCCCATGTCCTTGCTGCCTGACACCCAAAATCACCTTTAGCTTTCTTGGACTCGCAAGGGACATGAGAAGTCATATAAGCAACCTTCGAGTCTATGTCATGACCAATGTTATCAGGGCTCGTGAATTTATCTACACTGGGGGAAACACAGTAGATGGCGCAAAGGTAGAACATACCCTTGGAGAGGGCTCATGGATACCTACTCTGGTAAGTAACTTTTTCCCATTTCATGATCAGCTCTCACTGTCTACTTGCAGAACCAATTTGTCGAAAAACTTGGACCTCTAGGCCTCAACCCCTTCAGCATGCTCGTCGTCGACTTCATGCATGAGTGTGAACTGGGGACCTGGAAGGCCCTATTCACTCATCTTATAAGGCTTCTTTATGCCCTTCCTTGGGGTAGTGAGCTTGTCGCAGCTCTGGACAGCAGGTATGAGGAGGTCTTAAGGGGTACCATTACTAGCTAACAGGTTCACACACCTCTATCTTACTGTAGGTTTCGACAGGTCCCAACCTTTGGTCTTGGCATAATTCGCAGATTTTCAAATAATACATCTGAGATGAAAAGACTGGCAGCTCATGATTTTGAAGATATCTTACAGGTCGTGTTACACTTTTTTGTATTCGACCCACTGACAGCCCGTCATTAGTGTGCAATTCCAGTCTTCGAAGGGTTGTTCTCCGATGAGCATGATGCAATGGTGCAGTCTCTGTTGTATCAATTTGCTGAATGGCATGCACTTGCCAAGCTCAGGCTTCACTCAGCATCTACAGTTAATTTTCTCGAAGAAACATTTAAGAAACTGTCACAGAAGTTGCAGAAGTTTTGAGTCTTTACCTGTGCCGCTTTCAACGCTGTCGAACTACCTAAGGAGAAAGCAGCTCGCCAACGAAGAGCTGCTCAACACTCAGAAGCAAATGGTTCTCTTCCACAATCTGATGGGCCAAGGACGAAGAAATTCAATTTAGGTACATATAAGTTTCATGCAATGGGGGACTATGTGAGAACCATCAAGCTCTTTGGGACCACAGATTCCTTCACTACTCAGATTGTACATTCTGTCTACTTTCATATCGCGCACCTGACATTAGGTTTGATTAGGGAGAGATCACTCACAGAGCATTAAAGGCATTTAATCTGCTCACTAACAAGTTAGACACTCCAGCACAGTTAGCGAAGCACGAGTGTAGGCGTCGTGTACTGCGGCGGGTGGGAGAGGTTGATGATTCACCCTCTTCTAGCAGTCAACAGTTAGCCCATGCTCCCCCATTGGCATCCCATCACAACTTGAAGCATCACCATATTGCAACTACTCAGAACAACCTGGTCAACCTTTTTACGTTTCTCCAATCACATGATGGTGATCCGGCCCTTCAGGTAGAAGTATCATTGCATTTTGGAGGCACCTGAGAATTGACTTGTTGTCAGAATTTTATACCAAAATTAAGGGACCATATCTGTCATATCCCATACATTCATGCTTCTCATCCGAAGTTCCGGATGTCAGATCCGTACCGGATCCGTTACGATAAGCTTCTTCATTCATATCCTGTTCATATAACGTTAAACACTGCTTATTTCCTCCATTTAGTATATCCTCCTTTCCGGTTCATCGGTTATGCTTTCTTCCGGCTATGTTCTACTGATCCGTTTCACTTGTGATTAATTCCCGGTTATGTTTACTGATCCGCTTCACTTGTGATTACCTTCCGGCTTATGATTAACTTCTAATAAGCGTTGCTTATACTTTGCGATACTTTGTGCATAGCCTCTCGCGTAGTTCTATCGTATATAAACTCTTGTATATGTTCTTAGCACCTCAGTTCGAATATCATCTTAGATTGTTCTCATTCTGTTATCCGGACTCGAGTATTAACAACTCTTGTCACCCTCCGAGACTTAAGGATTGTATCCGATAGTCTATACGCATCCGCCTCTATCTACGGATAGTCTACACTCTGTTAGTTTCTAGTCCTAGACTTGTTTAGACTAGTCCTTATACTCTCGTCCGATATCCGGACGCCATCCGGATCCGTATACGATACTATTCCTTGTCTTCGGATAGGAATACGTTACTTTCCTCTATACCCGGATACCATACGATAGTCGTCCGGACCTTCGGATACGCTACAACAGCCATCCGGATCTTCGTGTACGATACTTATAGCATTCTGAAATACGGGGCTATACTCGGGAAAGGGGCACAGCGTACGAGCTGAGGCCGAAGCCCTTTGGATCCGTTACCCTTGAGCACGACCTTAACATCATGCCTCCCTTCAATTTATCCCACCTTCAATCTACCCCTACCCCTGAACCTGAGGCTTGGGCGCCTGCCCATGCCAAAGGCACGTCTACTGCAGGGGAGCTAACCGAGACCCCCACTGAGTGCCTGCTCAAAGGATGGGGCATTGTTTTGCAATCGCTTGAGGCGTGCGCGATGGCGGCGCCTGATCACAAGCCTGACCTGTTGGAAGATCAGGAGGCGTGGATGCGCGAGTGGGTCTCCATGAAGGTAAGCGCACTTGATCCTTTTGGTGCGTGCTTTTGTACTTATGCATCATTATCAGAACAATCTAGAGGCGTGTGCCATGCGCATGACTGAATTAGGCATCGAGTTGTTGGATATGAGTGCTGAGTATGTGGAGTTTCTGAAGATGGGGCACAGGGAGTATAAGGTGCTTGAGGCAATTGTGAAGGGGTGGAAGGTGAAGGCAGTTGAGGATGTGCCAGAGGCACTGCCTAAGAAGCGTGCGATGCACGCTTCTAAGGCGAAGGCTACTGACGCATCTGGAGCTGACGCTAGCATTAAGGTGCATTTACATGATTTCCTTCTAGCACTTTTACTGAGAGGTGGTGTGCATTGAGTGCATGTCTTTCACCACCCCTCCTCCACCTCCTCTGCGCTGCATGCCCTGCATCTCTAGGAACTTGAAGTGCAAAGGTGTGCCTGGTAGGTGGTGTGCTCAATGCAACGTGTCCAAGTGCACTTGCAATTTCTGTAAGCGCCTTCACTATATTTCGTGTTTTTGGTGCACACTGATATTTGTATAGCTAGGCCTAAGAAGGGATTGCCTAAGCACACCACTGGGGAGACGTCTGCGAAGGAAACCATGTCCTCTGTAGTGGTCAATAATGATGGCGCCTTTGATGGATTCGACATGGAGGTGGAGGTCTTTGATGGCGTGCCTGGAAAAACCTCCCCTAGCACTAAGGGTAGCATGTCTAAGCACGCGCTCAGCCCTACTGAGTCTGCACCCCCCTTCAAGGGCAAGGGTAAGGCCAAGGATACTGAGGAGGAGTTAGAGGATGTGGAAGAAGAAAACGCACGCTTGAGGGAAGAGAATGTGTGCTTGTGTGTGTCTGTCCTAGGTATGGGCCAGTATGTGCATGCCCAACAGGCTGACATGTTGGCCTCGTCCAACAAACTCTTCAACATGTCCCAGGAGTGGGCTGACTTTGAGAAGCGCACCAATGCTGCGCTTAACTGATTTTACTATATCATCCTGTAGCCTGCTCTTAGCGCTTTGTTGTAACATCATTTCTTGATAGCGCGCTCAATGTATCACCATGTCCTTGTCCTTTGCTGATTTACTGGCTGCAAATTAAGATGAAAACAAATGAGTGAATTAAGGTGCAAATGAAAATAATAAGGTGCGAATGACTATATGATGATAATATGAGGGTGCTTCCTGCGGAAGCACGCGCAGGGAAATGCTCTGTGCGTGCGATGGGTAACCTTATACACATTGAAGAAATTATTGCGCACTTGATTATATGAGGACGCACGCTTCTGTCAGGCACGCGCACATGTTAGGGAATGATAGGAAAGTATTATGGCATGGCGCGGCGCGTGTGTTGCAATGGAAACTCAGTGTCTTATACACATATAGAGAGACTGATTAGGCATATTGCGGTGAGATGGTGTATGATAAGACTATTATGGGTATCGCATGGGCATGTGTGAATGAAATAAATTGCGATGGGGTTGAAATGCAGGGATGAATATGTATAGCACGCCTCATCCATAAAGCATGCTTTCTGGATCATCCTCTTCTGGTTCTATGATTTTGCTTGCCTCCATTTTGTCCATGCTTTCATCGTCAACACCCATCATCTCGGTGACTGATATGTGCTCATCGCAGCACGAGTAGTAT
Organism: Suillus cothurnatus; assembly: GCA_016758765.1. Lineage (NCBI taxonomy): Eukaryota > Fungi > Basidiomycota > Agaricomycetes > Boletales > Suillaceae > Suillus > Suillus cothurnatus. The sequence goes on from JABBWL010000095.1 coordinate 103,101, forward strand.
GGAATAATGCAAAACACGGCGAATCAAAGTTTGGATATGGTGCTGTCTAATTCGGCCAACATATATGATCCTCCCTTTGTATGACGTACTACAACCATTGGCCCAAGATAGTGTGGCTTCATCTTCTTGCTCAACTCATATTCGACCTTTGAATTGCGAACCAGGACATAGGTGCCTGGTTGAAAGTTGTGTGATTTGATGTTTGCGTGAAAGCACCTTTCAAATTTGCGTATCGATGTAAAGCGCGCTGCTACAACCCTTTCTCTAATAGCTTCTAAATCCTCTGTGCGCTTCTGCAATTGACGTGCATGCCAAGCTATTAGCTCGGTAGTTGTTAGCATGCCTTGGCGCTCGAGGGGCATGAGGAACATTGCTTCAGCCAAGTCGAATGGAAAAATCAGTTCAACACCATGCATCATGAAATGTGGCGATAAGCCCATTGCCTTCTGTATGGTTACGCATTCCGCCCAAAACACTGAGTGTACCACTTGATTCCAGCACGTCTCGTCTCCTTCACAGGTCTTAATGATGGCTTCTCGGACATCGCTATGCCGCTGTGAAGAAGTAAATTTTGCTAGACTCAATTGACTAGTTCCACTTATCCTTAATTGCAAGGGAAGCTGAAACTTAAGGACTCAGCGATCTATAACGACCTTGTGTCAACCCGACAGCGATAGCGCACTGAGTAAGTCTGTAACTAAGTAGCACGTTGGCGGGCGATTTTGAGAACTGCGGCGGGCAAGGATATGGTAGATGACCCGCTGGTATAAGACGCGGTGGTATGGGCGGAGTGAGTATTGGCAGGCAGCGCGTTGGCGCTAAACGCAACTACAGGGAGGAGCGGATATTGGCAAGCAATGTCTGGCGCTAGACGCAACTTCAGGGAGGAGCGGGTATTGGCAAGCAATGAGCTGGCGCTAGACGCGACTATAGGGAGGGGCAGATATTGGCAAGCAATGAGCTGGCGCTGGACGCAATACAGGGAGGAGCGGGTATTGGCAAGCAATGAGCTGGTGCTAGGCGCAACTTCAGGGAGGAGCGGGTATTGGCAAGCAATGAGCTGGCGCTGGACGCAATACAGGGAGGAGCGGGTATCGGCAAGCAATGAGCTGGTGCTGGACACGACGGGTTATGAGCGCGACCTTGCGAGAGTGAGGGCCTGAGTAGTAGCGCGCGACTGCGGGAACTTAATATCGCGTGCGGACACAGAAGAACAATAGGATTTGAAGATTGCGCGACTATGGAAACTACTAGGTGACTCCGCTATACGACAGTTGTCCGCGGGAAGGGGGAGTAAGTAAGAACTATCTACTGCTGGTCCTTATATTGTAGTGCGTGAATATACGGAAGGCGTAGGCGAAACCTGTAGTGATGTAAGCGCGGCGCGTTGTATCTGTAGGTAAAGCGGAGGATTGACGTTGCGCGACACGGGGATACATGTAATACGGCCTGCGCCAGTAGCTTTAGCGATGATAATCAATGGGAATTTACGCACCAGTGGAGGTAAGCGGGCATAAACAGGACATGGGGGAGCGCGATACCGACATCGGACCGGATTCTACGTAGGTGTGCGACAAGCGAGGCCAGTTATGGGAATTTATTCAATATCCGCCCAGCGCTAATGTGTTTGTCACACCGCCTTTCAACAATACCATTGGCTTGAGAATTATAAGGCAAGATGTGTATCGGGTGAATCCCATATTTGCGTGCGAGCTCATCTACTGTGACCTTATACACAGGTGCATTATCCGTTATGATCTTGGTGATCGGTGCCCATCTGCACAAGAGTTCTTCGAAAATAAAGGCGCATAGCATGCGAGTGTTCTCCTTGCGCAACATGCGCTGAAGGAACAAAGTCTGACTGCAGCGAGCGCAATCAATCTCTAGATGTGAGATTAACAACACTGCTGGTGAGGCAGTATGTCGGGTCTCGCTGCACCTAGGCTGCTATGCCTGAGACAGACGCGTTTGACCCTAAAGGGGACTGCTACCACACACAGAACCAGGAATAGAGAGAACTCAAGTAGACAGGGGATGCGCACAAGGATATAGAAAGGCGCAAGGCGCGTGATGAGAATGCATAGTAAGCGGAGCACAGGAAGCGCACGCTAAGGTAAGCGAAGCGCGGGAAGGCGTGCGCCTATGGTGCGTGTGGGCGAGTGAAAGCGCGCAAGTGATGCGGAAGGCAAGGAGCAGTGTAGGGATTCGTAATGAGTGTGAAACGACATGAGTGAAAGTGAGCGTGATGTAAAGCGAGAGCAAAGGCGAAGCAGACAAAAAGCAAGGCTTGATTAGGCGATCTAATCTAAGCCAAAACCCGATAACCACAGGGCGCGCGCCCTAATGGTGACTACTACTCTAAAGTAAAACCCAAATGCTAGGGAAGTACAGTAAAGGGGAGTAATGAATAGTAGCGCTACCATCAGGCTTTATACTAACTAAGATCTCATCGGATGCGGAAGGGATAGGGAGAACATGCGCGATAGTATGTAATGACTTGTAATAGCGCTGCAGTCCTTGTTACACTCGTGCAGCATGTAGTATGACGTACTAGAGGGGTGCTCGGACATGGATCGGTCCTCCTGGTTGATAGGCAATAGAGCGCAGGAACGCGCGCTAAGCGCAGGCACGAGAAGGCGTAGGCGCGGGAAAGTGTGCGCCTTTGGCGCGCTATACAGGGAAGTGTTATGCAACTCCATAGTGCGAATGATCAAATGACAGCTCGTGTAAATATGGCCTTTTCACACCCACAGAATTATGATTCCTTACAGCACCATTCTTGGTATGATGTAAGCGCACAGCGCGCTTGTACGAGATACTCAAATCTGCCTGCTTTAGGCATCTCCATTGTGTCAATGTGCACCTTCTGGAATAATCCTCCTGGTATCGGTACAGTGGGGGGGATATGCAGTTTGCGCGTTTGCTGGACTTGGCACTCGTGGCATGTCTTCGCATACCACTTGATATCCTCTATAATGTGTGGCCACCAAAAGCGCGAGCTAATCGTATAGATTCCCTTGTGCCCTAAATCGTCGTGTGCTTCTTCAAGGACTCGGTATTGCTTACTGGGGGGTAGGACAAGTTGGTGCTTGCTGTGCGCCTCTCTGCACCATAGCTTATCTTCTAAGACAAAGAAACACACAGCCTATCTTACAAAGGTTTCGAATTCCTCATCCGTGAGATCCAAGGGCCTCTTGCGCATAATCAAAAGCGCTCGATGCTTGTCAATAGCGTGTCCTGTGCACATGCTTGTTCTGAGCGTGGGATTTCTGGCTTGGGATCTTCTGTGTGGGTAGCGTCGAAATACATGTGCAATATAGGCGCACACACAGTTTGCAAGGTGAAGCACATGTTATGCACATTGTGGCGTATGTCTATGCATCTGCCATATATGCAATAAGTGCGATCGTTCAAAAGTGCGATAGAGAACAAATAAGTGTGGTCTATCCAATCTTCATAATCGTTGTCTTCCATAGGGTCTTCTTCTACTGGTGGGCGCCTTGAGAGGCCATCGACACCTTTGTGTTTTAGTGCAGATACATGTACGAGCTTGAATGAGACTAAAAGAATCCCTGCGATCCATCAATTAATAGTCGTGTTTGGCTGCAAGTCGGGATTATTGATCATCCCCTTGATGTACTTTGCATCGACTTCCACTGTAAGGTTCTTCATGCCAAAGATGAAAATGCGCACTGCACGCAATGCACGAAATAGGCCGTATAGTTCCAACTTTGCTTGGGAATAGCGACTCTCTACTTCAGTAAGCGCAATAGATCCGAATCAGCTTGGGTAGCGCTTTCCATCCTTGCCTACTTGTAACAGAATGAATCCAATAGCGATGTTCAAGGTATCGACCGCTAAAGTGACTTTGCACATAATCTAGGCGCTTAAGTGTGGGTGAGCTTAATACCGCGTCCTTGAGAATCTGCATGGCTTCGCGTTGTTCTGCACCAAATACGAAGGGCACGTTGTAGGTATCACAACCTGGCTAGGCACTAGCTATAATAATGCAAAACCAGTATAAGTGAGTCTCAGCTCTACCTAGCTGCTATACTTGCAGAAGCAAGAGTGTTCAACCCTAAAGGGGACGCAAGGAAAGCAAAGATCCACAAGTGAGTGCTGATCAACCCTAATCAAATGCGATGAAACACGAAGTAAACGCGATGAAATGTGATGAAATGTGAAGTAAACGCGAAGAAATGCGAAGAAATGCAATGGAATGTGGTGAAATGCAATGAAATGCGAAACACACTGAAGGCACGTGCAGGAAAGCGAAATGCGATGGTCACGCGAAGCATGCGAAAGTAGCGTGCGAAGTGCGCAAGTGTAGAGAGTGCATATAAATGATGCTGGGATGTGAACCAAGGCAAGGAGGACAGATGCTGGACGGATAATAGACAGGTAATGTGATTGCCACTAGCTATAGACAGATGCTAGGGACTACAACGACGGATACATGCACTGCATGGAACTAACTGGTGATAGATGGTGACCGCCAGAAGCTAAGTTGTAAAAACAGATATGGCAACCCTAAGTCGCACATAAGCGCCTTCCCAGGGCTCGGAAGTGAATTGGGAGCGCTCTAAGTATATAAGTGATGTAATGTAAGGGTCCATAACGAAATAATAATTGTACGATACCAAACATAGTCAGATATAGTAAAAAATGGAATGTGATGCACCAAGGAACTGGCTGGACAATGGATGGATGCTCCTGCAATGATGTGCGCTAAATCATGATGGAATGCGAAGATGCACGATGAGACACGAAGATGTGTGAGAATGTGCACTAAGCACGAGTGTGGGTATGCATTGTGCGAGTGCGGGAAAGTGTCTTGAGTCTGGCGTGTTATTGCAGGGAAGCTGCGCATAATATGTGGAATTGCTCTACACATGATGGTGGTGTTGTGCTGTGAAGCCCAGTTGTCATGAGCCGTAAAATAGGCCAATACCAGCCTGTAGAGAATTGAGTCTCTACAGTGCTTTGCGGTGACGTACGCTAGCGCTTTTTGCATCAGGTTCACGGTCTTGTCTTCATCGCTTTCTTCTTCATCTGGGTGCACAATTGTGTGTACAAACACGGAGGACCCTACCTCGACTATGGCGTTGATCTATGAGTTGGTGCAGTAAAACAACCCAGCTGTCATGCCTTCGCTCGCCCTTACTTCTTACATAGCGCAGTTGGCGTAGTATCAATCGAGTTTGTCTTTCATCAATCCATGCCCAGGAATAAAGTCGCTGTTGGGTAGGACAAGTTTGTGCGTTTCCTCATGGACCTTGCATTTACCCGCATCTATGTACCTTTGTCTTTCCAGACAGCGTGCGAAGAAGTGTTCAATACTGCTGCAGAAGGTGCAGTCATTAAAGCTAGACGCCTTGTGCCTATATTCACGCTTGATGACTGTCCCTGGCATGGGCATCTGCTCGTGTGCAAAAGGCGCTGGAGGAGTGAGCATTGGTATCACATCCTGTGCATTAGGCACGGAGGTTGGCGGAGGCGCGTTTGCTGGTAGTACGAACTGTCCTGCATCATATACTTGCATGTACAGGTATGGATCTTGAGGGTAGTGATCTGGGTGCTTGATCATAAGGCACGTTCGGATAGGTGCCTGCGCCTCGCTAGGGATGCCTTCCATGAATATACGATTGCACTCCGCTTTTCCAATACAATCCTCATTTAGTAGTGGCTGCATAATTTTCCTAAACATGCATAGGTAGGCGCTTAGCTCCTGGCCTGAAAACATTGGCTTTTGTGTGTATTTGCGCACAAGCGCTTGTAAGTCCGCAGGTGTGTATTGCCTTTTCCCATCCCATCCCAGATACATCACTTTGATCTCTTTCATGAACGCATTGTAATCACTCGTCTGCGCTTCAGGTAAGCCTGCCCATAGTTCTCAGTCCTTGCGTTCAAGGTACTTAATTATTCCTTTGATCTTATAGAGCCCCTGCAGTCCTGCTCTATCCACGCATTCTTTGTACGCATCGATGAACTCGGCGAGCGTGTCCGACATCCCGTCAAATTTAGGCGTGCAGTCAGTACCGCGGAAGGGCATTTCATAAGGTGTTGTAGACATGGTGGAGTGCTGTGCTATTGTAGGCACAGAGGCAATAGGCTTTGTCGATGTAGGAGGCGTGTATGCGAAAGGCAGGTTTGAGAGGATCTTTCCTCCAGGAATTGAGTTAGGTGCGTGGGGTGTTTCAAATGACTCTTGTTTGATTTCTGGCGCGTCTTGCTCAGTTGGCATAGTTATGTGCGCACATTCTATTGGCGCCTGAGGCGAAGCACTACTCTGGTCGGATAGTTCAGTCAGGAGGGATAAGCTTGAAGAAATGAAAGGCAGCTTGTTTGGTGTATGGAAAAACGCGCTGGGCAGTTGGCTTCTTGGGTGGTCCACAGCTTCAAACTCATCTGACGAGTCTTCCTTAGTTGAGTCTTCTGGTGAAGGCATGATTGGCAATGCAGGTTGCAGGCGTGGGCACTCTATGAGTGATGCATGTGGGCACGGGAGTTCTGATATGTTACGTGTGTGTACGCATGAGGCAGGAAGGAATAGAGGTCCTGGAAGTGTGGATTCTATCGCTTTATCAAATGCAGTGATAGCGTCTTCGCACGCTTTTCTGTGATCGTTGAGCCTGAGTACCCGACCTGTTGTCTCAGAAGTGTCCCTCACAGTGGGCTCCAGTTGAAGGGTAAGGCTTGACTACAGCAATGAAAAGGTGATTATGGGTATGGGGAAATTCTGCAGTAAGACCCGGGCGCGAGGTATATACTCAACCCATAGGACAGCTACTGAGAGGGAGAACCTCGGAATATGGGCAAGGGACTCTCTTGTAACGAGGGAGGGTGCTCTAAGGCGCAGGGAACGTGAAAGGCACAGTGTGTGTTATGGTTTACATGCACGGGTCATCGTGAGTGTGGATACATGATAAATCCAATTGTATATTTGGTATTTTTAGAGTCTAACTATCACTAAGGAGTGGGGAGTGTGTGAAGTGTGTCAACTAAAGGTCCAGTAAGGTCTCTATATACTGTATCTATAAGTGCAAAGGTGTGCGGTACCGAGCTGAATAGCGCATGGTCCCGAGTAATTAGTATGTATGTAACCATATGTAAGGTGCACACTTGGGTCCGAAGTGAACACTTCTGTAGCAATTGAGATAACTTACCAGTAAATCAGCAAGGACAAGGGGCAGACAGGTGTGTGGAGATAGGCGTGAGGTGCACAAGTGTGCTAAAGCGTGTGCTCTGGACATGGTGATACGAGCATTGGAGTTTGAGCCTGTAAGACCTCAAAATCAATAGGTAGATGTGATGTTCCTTACAATGATTTGTGAAGAGATTGAGAGGGTCTGGAAAAGGTGCATGCTGACTTGTGGGGCCTAGCTAGTCGCCCTGACATTTTTCTGCCAGCACCCAATGTAGGCTTCTGAAGAAGACTTTATGGTCCACAATGTCATGCCCATTTAGGAGGGTCTTTTTTTGCCCAAGAAACCTATGGTATATGGGCGAGATTCCTTGCCAAAACAGAGGGACGGAGAATTGGACCATGCCATTTCTCCCAAAAAACACCATCCTCACAAACTAAAGACAGTCCTGCATGTGCTAAAGATGATCCCTGACATGTGACTTGTTAGGTATGTTCTCATTCCACTCTGTTTATCAAAAAATGTTTCCCACTTTTCCATTTCACCATGCACTGATCATTGCACACACTGTCAGAGGCATACTGCAACAAGTTCTTACAAACTCAATACTTTCAATATGAAGGTAAGTCCCAATTTCTCTTCATTAATGGAAAACATACCAAGTGAACTCCTCCAGGTGTCCCTGAAAAAGGTTGCTGCTTAACTACTTGATTTCAAGTATGTATTACTCCTCCATAGCGGTGTAGAGACTCAAGTCTCTATGGGCATGTACAGACAATATCGCAAGACCTCATACTGGACCTGTTGAAGTGCAGCAACCTTCACGATTTTCATATTTTCACGTGTTTCACATATTTCGCGTTTTGTGCATCTCACATATCTTGCAGGTTTCGCGTTTTCGCATTCTCGCATTTTTTAGCACTGAAGGCACTAAGTGACTGCTGCTTGCACAATCACTCTCTCGATGTGAGATCAACAATGCTGCTGGTGAGGCAGAATGTTGGGTCTTGCTGCACCTAGGCTGCTATGCCTGAGACAGATGTGTTCAACCCTAAAGGGGACTGCTACTGCACACAGAACCAGATATATGAGAGACCCTTGTAGTCTGAAGGATGCGCAAAGGTGCGAGAAGAAATGTGAAACAAATGCGAAGCAACGTGAAGAAATGCAAAGAAATGCAAAGAACGTGATGAGAACATGAAGTGCGGGAAAGTCACACTAAGGTAAGGGAAGCGTGGGAAGGTGCGCGCTTATAGCGCGCATTGTTGTGGGAAAGCACGGATGGAATGCAGGGAGTAAGGAGTGATATAGAGGGGCAGATAGATAACAGATCGATGGATACGCAAAGTGAGCGCAATGCAAAGCAAGTGAAAAGCGAGGTCTGATTAATCTAGTCTAGTCTGATAACAATAACCATAGGTAACACAAATTGCACCCTAATGGTGACTACTACTTCAGAGTAAAACCCGATAGTGAGGGAAGTACAGTAAAGGGGAGTAATGGGGGAGAGTAGTAGTGCAATCATCAAACTATATACTAGACAAAATCACGTCAGATGTGGAAGGGATAGGAAGAAAACGCGCTGATAATACGTAATAACATGTAATAATGCTGCAATGCTTGTTACAACCATGAGGCAAGGAATATGACGTACCAATGAGGTGGTTGGACATGGATAGGCTCTCCCAGGTAATAGGCAATGAAATGCGATGATGTGTGAAAATGTGCAATGAAATGCGAAAATCCGATGATGCACGATGAAATGCGACAATGCGCAATGAAACACAAAAATGTGCGAGAACACACGCTAAGTGCGAGCATGGGAATACATCGCGCCTTTGGTGCGTTATACAGGAATGTGTTGCATGATATACCAATGGAAGTGCAAGTCATTATGCGAATGATAAATGGACTGCTTGCATGAATATGCCCATTACGTGCCCATAGAAATATGAGTCCCTACAGTGCTTTGACATGCGCTACCATGCGCCTCCCTGGGATCCATCACATTCTGTTCGCATGTCCTGTCCTCATCCTCCAAGGTCCATTGGTGCATATTTCACTTTGTTTCACTCACATTACATCATATATGTCTTTACATTCCCATTTATGTTCACTTATCTCATTATGTGTTTATATTACATCACCCTTGTACGTTTAGCACTACCTACTCAGCTCTGAGCCCTGGGAACTCGCTTAGCATGCTGACACATCAGTGCATAGTTGGAGACTTGGACTTCACTTCTCTTCCATCACTTAGACAATTAGTTAGGAGGACTTAGCATCAAAAATCCATCGACTTCCTACTCCATCATTGCATTCCACAGTAGCCTCAGGATATTCTTGAGAATCACATCCATTTCTCCTTCAGTATCTACCCTTGAGTTAGAGAGCCCCACTTTCGCATTTTCAGAGAGTAACGCACTTTGCGACTTACAGCGCATTTTCATGCGCCCTTAGCCAGACCAAAGCCCAGTCCACGACTCCCCTCTCCTATAGAAGAATCTTTTCTCAGTAGCAATCCCCTTGGGATGAGCTATATCTTGTGTCCAGAGGAGCACTGTAGAGCCCACATCAGGTCTAGCCCCCACCCACTCACCATTCCTCGCCTTCAGCGGTTTGCAAGCGTTCATTGATGGAAAACATACCAAGCAGACTCAGGTGTCCCTGAAGAAGGTTGCCACTTAACTACTTGATTTTAAGTATGTATTACTCCTCCATAGTGGTTTGCAAGCATTCATTGATGGAAAAAAAATCAAGCAGACTCCTCCAGGTGTCCCTGAAGAAGGTCCCTGCCGAACTGATCAATTTCAGGTACATATTGTTCCTCCACAGTAGTTTGCAAGCATTCATTGACGGAAAACAAACCAAGCAGACTGCTCAAGTCTTGACATGCTCCAGTTGATTGTCTGCCAGGGACCCAATTTGTGCATCCCACTTCATCATCCACTGCACTTGTGCCATCTAAGGCAAATATAATCCACGCCCATTGCCTACAACCACAAACAGGAGGCCTACTTGTCAGCATTGGCATCAACAACCTTTGGGAGGTACATGCACCATTGACCACTTGCAGATTTCAAGCTCATTCGTTTTACAGTTACTAGAGCCTGCTGCAAAAACAGTGTGCATTACCTTGCTTGCCCTCCAGGACCGCCATGTGGGATCTGCCCTATGTTGTAGGAATTGATGCAAGGTCAGTATTTGTGTGTTTACATCACTCATGTTTGGTACTAACTACTTTCACCACCATGCAGTGGGTGGTTTGAACAGTGCCAGCAAGGTTGGTGGCACTGTGCACATGCTCAGACTGGGCAGAACCCTACACTTCAGACACTCCTATTTTGCCTCACTCGACTCACTCAGTCCCCAGTACAACTGGTTTTCTGCTATGATGGTAACCAGCAGCCTGATGTCAAGCGAGGACATAAGATGTCTTCTAGAGAACACTGTATGGTCAAGCCAATGAAACGCTGTAGAGACTCAATTCTCTACAGGCTGGTATTGGCCTATTTTACGGCTCATGACAACTGGGCTTCACAGCACAACATCACCATCATGTGTAGAGCGATTCCACATATTATGCGCAGCTTCCCTGCAATAACATGCCAGACTCAAGACACTTTCCTGCACTTGCACAATGCATTCCCATGTGTTCTCACGCATCTTCATGTTTCATCGCGCATCTTCACATTTCATCACTCATCTTCGCATTTCATCACACATCTTTGCATTCTATCGCGCATCTTCGCATTCCATTGCAATTTAGTGTGCATCATTGCAGGAGCATCCATCCATTGTCCAGCCAGTTCCTTGGTGCATCACATTCCATTTATTACTATATCTGACTATGTTTGGTATTGTATGATTATTATTTCATTATGGACCCTTACATTACATCACTTACATACTTAGAGCGCTCCTGATTCACTTCCGAGACCTGGGAAGGAGCTTATGTGCGACTTAGGGTTGCCATGTCTGTTTTTACAACTTAGCTTCTGGCGGTCACCATCTATCACCAGTTAGTTCCATGCAGTGCATGTATCCGTCATTGTAGTCCCTAGCATCTGTCTATAGCTAGTGGCAATCACATTACCTGTCTATTATCCATCCAGCATCCATCCTCATTGCCTCAATTCAGGTCCCAGCATCATTTATACGCTCTCTCTACACTTGTGCACTTCGCACGCTACTTTTGCACGCTTCACGCGACCATCGCATTTCGCTTTCCCACACACACCTTCAGCGCGTTTCGCGTTTCTTCGCATTTCTTTGTGTTTTCTTGCGCTTTTATCGCATTTGATCAGGGTTGATCAGCATTCACTTGTGGATCTTCGCTTTCCTTGAGTCCCCTTTAGGGTTGAACACTCTTGCTTCTGCAAGTATAGCAGCTAGGTAGAGCTGAGACTCACTTATACTGGTTTTGCATTATTATAGCTAGTGCCTAGCCAGGTTGTGATACCTACAACGCATCCTGGATGTTTTCAATACACAGTGGATCATGGTGTGTTTTCTTTAACTTTTTCATTTGTATCATCTAACCTTAGTACATAGGCTGCAGGAGAAGCTGAGGCTCAGCTTGCCTTGATGAACAGGGCCAGTGTCATCAATGCCATAATGACAGACAACAGTGATATCTTTGTGTTTGGTGTAGAGACTGTCCTTCGAAAGTAAGCTTTTTCTCCAGACTTAAATCATCTGTCCCTCATGTTCTTGCCTTAGTTCAACACTCTCTGTGGACACAATCAAGATATATACTGCTGGCGCCATTCAAGACCAAATTGATCATTATCTTACCAGTGATGCTTTTATTACCATGGCTATTTGCTGTGGTGGTGATTATGATAAGGCAAGCTTTGAGCTCGTTATGTGGACACTGCGCTGACATGTTCCTTCAGAATGGTCTTCTAGGCTGCAGGTGTGAGACAGTGTGACAAACACATTAGCACTGGGTGGATATAAGTGCTTATGGCCACTTTCCCCTTTATATTCACAATGGAGCTAACAGACTGAACAAATTCCCATGACTGCCATCGCTTGTCACGTGCTTATGCAGAATTTGGTCTGATGTTGGTATTGCACTCCCCCATGTCCTGTCTATGTCTGCTTACCTCCACTGGTGCAGGTCTTATTACATGTATCCTCATGTTGCACAGTGCCAGTTCTCCATTTTACCTACAGATATGACATGCTGCACTTACATCGCTACGAGTTTCACCTACCCATTCTGCATATTTGTGCACTACAATATAAGGACCATCAGTAGATAGTTCTTACTTACTTCCTTCCTGTGGGCAACTGTTGTATAGCAGAGTCACCTAGTAGTTCTCATAGTTTTGTGCAAATCATCAAATTCCTTGCTCTCTCTGTGTCTGCATGTGCTACTTGAGTTCCCACAGTTGTGTGCTACTACTTAGGTCCTCATTCTTGTAAAGTCGCACTTATAACCCAATAAGTCATGTGCCTCATCGCATCTTGCACCAGCACATTGCTTGCCAATACCCTCTATAGTCGCATCTTGCGCCAGTGCATTGCTTGCTAATACCTTCTATAGTTGCTTCTTGTGACAGCACATTGTTTGCCAATATCCGCTCCTCTCTATTGTCACATCTCATGCCAGTGCATTGCTTGCCAATACCCACTCCTCTCTCTAGTTGTATCTTGCGCCAGCACATCACTGGCCAATACCCGCTCCACTCAATTGCAGCATCTTGTGCCAGTGGATTGCTAGCCAATATCCACTCCTCTCTATTGTTGCATCTTGTGCCAGTGCATTACTTGCCATATCCTTGCCCACCGCAGTTCTCAAGTCACCTGCCAGTGTGCTACTTAACTACAAGTCACACCCCATCACACTCCTTCGCACTCCTAGTTAGCATAGCACCTTACCAGTCTCAGTCTTACTCAGTGCACTATCGCTGTTGGGTTGACATAAGGTCACTATAGGTCATTAAGTCCTTGAGTTTCAGCTTCCCTTGCATATAAGGATAAGTGGAACTAGTCTATTCAGTCTAGCTAAATTTATCTTTCACAAACTGGAGCCCACTGTGAGGGGATTAATTGAAGCTAGAAGGCAGATTGCATAGACCAAGTTCTTCCCACATGAGTCATGTGGCCGACATATCTGGAGAAGATTTTTTCTACCAGGTATTAGAGGATATTGAAGAAGAAGTAGAAGCTGGGCCATCACATACCCAACAACTAACTACCAACACCCACAAGTATACCTTCGAGGAGGAAGACGAAGACCTGACACCCAGCCACTATCTGCTCTCTTGAATCCCATTTGTTTCTATAGACACCCCATCTACCATATCACCCCTCACTTCTGAAAACCCAACCCACAAACCTTTGCCAGAAAGACATAGTGCCCCAATACCAACTCTCCCAGTTCTGACACTCCCTGTACCAACAACAGCCCTGTCCCCATGCAAGCGACTTATCACTCTTCCATTAACCTTACTGAATCTTATGATACACGCACCCCCCATTCCCACTACCATGATCACTCCCATATTCAGAATGCCCCTCAGGGGTACTGACACAGCACCAAAATTTGATGGAATGCCTGCGCACCTTATACTGTTTTTCAAAGACATAGAGCAGCTAGCGGACTATGCCGCTCTTGATCACAAACAGCGTATCAAATGCGCCATCCAATATGCACCCATTGATGAAGCAGAAGTTTGGGCACTTGAACCAGAGGTGAAGGGAAAGGATTGGGATAATTTTATTGCAGTCATCAAAGCAATGTACCCTGGATGTGAAGGCAACTGTCGCTATACCCACACCAACTTGGAGAACCTCTGCATGGAGCAAGCACGCATCCCTATGCACTCTAAGGAAGAGCTCAGACAGTACTACCACAAGTTCAACAAAATATCCAAGCACCTCATCAATATGAAGAAGTTAGCAGACCTTGAGCAAGGGCGCTTCTTCTTTGAAGGTATCCACTCTGCAACTAGTGCCTCCATCAAGCAACATCTGGAAATCAAGCTCTCTGATCATCACCCCCGACGACCCATGCTCTATGTCAGAAGTATACAATGCCACTGTATTTCTCTTACCAAACATAGCAACTACTGCGGTACCAACTCAACCCGCCAGCACTGTCACGGTGTCTTACTAAGATATGAAAAGCAATAAAATCACCATTTTCAATATCCTACCATGGTCAACGGTTCAGACAATTACCAATGGTCGATAATGTGGTTGTTTGTGGGGAATAGGTTTGTTGAGTTCTCTAAGCAAAACACTAGTGACTAAAGGTGGAGGGAAAATAAGATCAATAACTGGCTTGATGCAGTGCTTATGATCTTCTACTGAGCTAAGTCAATAACTGGCTTGATGCAGTGCTATGACTTCTCTGAATATAATGGTGCAACAGAATATAATGACCTAAAGCTATATCCTTCTTGGATATTCCTTATCCTCAACAATGGAGATCAAACTAAGATCATGCACTATCAAGACGACCCAATATGTGACTTTGAAACCAACCCTCTGCTGCTCAGGCACTCACGATGAGTATGATGCAAACCAGAACAGAATACACCCTCTTGATGTAGTCTTAAGTGGCCAAGCTCTTAATATTGTTGACTGACTGTAAGCCTTATTTGTCTTCCCTAATTGCTGAAAATACTACTATTCTCCCCACAGAACTGTTTCCGTGTCTAAAAGAGAACCTGGAATGTACTGTGTAAGATGGCTCAGATGTGGCCTCAGATGCCTTGTATGATGTTGCAAATGATGTCAAAGGAATGGAGAAAATAACTTAATATTTCTCTCAAATAGTCACTCAGATATTCACTCACTGAGAACCTAGGGAATTTTCCCTATGATTCCCCTACTAATTCTTAGGTGTAAAAGATGGGTATTGTTATTGCAAAGGGGAGAAAGTGAGCCCCTTATATACTACTCTACTGGTGGCTATGCTAGAAATTATTGGTATATAAGTAAAATACCTAGAATTGTTGCATAAAGTATTATGAAGCACTTTGGCAGAGGAACCCATATTTGGCATCCTTGGGTCAAGTAACAGTGCTTCCTGTGCAGAGCTAACCTAATTTGGAAGTCTCAGGTGAAGTGCTTGAAAGGCTGTGTGCCAAGACTTTGCACTGCCTAGTTGCTGTGCTCTAGCCACTAGCCCTAAAATAGACATTCTTAGTGCTCTCTTGTTGAATACCTTAATTCTGAGTTTGTTCATATTTACAGATAACACATTACTCAAATGATGTTGTGTTTATTTACAATTCTTCAAAGCAAATTTCCTACATAGACATAACTGTGTCCAGATGTAGAATTGCTAATGTTTTAGATATTGGGATGTTACTGTAAAAGTATCTCAAAAGATGTGAAAATGTGTGAAAAAATTATGAAAGGTGTGGGAAATTGCTGACTAATGAAAATTAAAGGGTTTTGAAGCTGTTTTCTGACCAAGATAAGTATTATTGTGAAGAGATAAGTTGTAAAGTAATGTTTGTAGGCTCAGAAATTATTGAATAAAATTCTCCTTTGATTAGAAAAATTCAGGACAGTATAGTGAACTATTATAGGGAGCTTGTATAGGGTAGAAACTTAGATGAAAATATGTCTATGACCATGTACAAAGCAGAATTTGTGCATGTCAGCTGTTAAAGATCATTGCACACCGGGTGCATACAATCTCTCGGAGGGGTGAGTATGACTGACTCAGAAGGGCTTTGGCCTCAGCTCGTACACTGTGCCCCTCACCTGAGTATGGTGCCCTTAATTTTGGATAAAGTCCAATAAGGTCCTAATGAAGTCCAGAGGACTCCGGAGGCAGACAACTCTGGTGGAGCATCCGAAGGACTTCTGGATGAGTGTGTGAACCATCCGGATGAGTGCAGGAAACTTCCAGACGAGTATTGGAAACTCGGATGGAGTTCCATCTACTTGATAGAAAGTGGAATAACCGCGCATATCAATCCTTAGTAAAGACATAGGGTGGAAATACTGCAATGGACACAGTCCAAGGCAGGAAGAGTGGTCCGGAGTTCCAGATAGGGGTTCTGGAGCGGATACGGATGGATATAGACTACCCTTGGGTAGAGACGGAGTTGGATAAGGATCGGAAGGAGTGTAAGTATCAGAAAGACAAGACTTCAACCTAAGGATACAATCTTTTAGGCTTGAGGTAGGATCCGGAAATGGACAATGTCTGGAAACACAGAAGAGCGGAGCTCTGGCCTAGGGAATCAATCCCTAGGCCCAAAGGATAGAGAAAGGGTCCTTACAACACTAATGTGTGAGGACAAGAATGCTGCAAGACTGTATAATATTCAAACTGAGGATCTATCAAGTTTTACAGGAGTTTATATACTGTAGGTAGCTAACAGAATAATCAGAGGCAGTGTCCGAGGCTATGTACATTAGTGCAGTCAAAGGATAACGGATCAGTAAGCATATCGGATAAGTAAACAACTGAGTACCGGTAATAGACATGTAGCGAAGATATTGGTTAAGTATAGAACTGGTTATCCGAAAGGTAGAGAATACTGAATAAAGGAATAGGCTGTGTTAACATTATATGGACAGGTAATGAATAGAAAGCTTATCATATCGGATCTGGAGCAGATAGGCATATTGGATAAAGGAATAGGCTGTGTTAATCTTATATGGACAGGTAATGGATAAGAAAGCTTATCGTATCGGATCCAGAGCGGATAGGCATATCAGATCGGATCCATATATTGGATTGGACGGATGAGTGGTAGTTGGAC
Source organism: Suillus cothurnatus (assembly GCA_016758765.1). NCBI lineage: Eukaryota > Fungi > Basidiomycota > Agaricomycetes > Boletales > Suillaceae > Suillus > Suillus cothurnatus. The sequence goes on from JABBWL010000095.1 coordinate 119,989, forward strand.
AAGCATGATAGTGGATGAGACTGGATATGGTTATGAATGAAGTCTAGAGGTCTAATCTAAGGATTAGTCCATAAATCCAATCTATAGGATAGGTCCAGAATCCGGGATATGACATCAGCAGTAAAAACCCAGCAACCCGCCATACAGCAACCTGGTGTGGGGACAGTTGTCAAAATGGAGTATAGTCAGATGCAATTTAGCAGATGCTACTTCTGCAGAGGAAACCACATCACAAGGAATTGTGCGACGTGCAACAAGTAGGCAAGAGACGGGAAGATCGTGATCACTGACACCAATGAGATCTCTATGCCTGATGGTAGAGGGATTCCTGCGAGACAAGAGGAAGGCAATTTCAAGCAGCACATAGACAACTTTTTGCGCAATGGACCTGCTACAGGCACTAACGCTACGATCCTCGGTAACATGTATTGTTGTGCTGAACCTACCACCCAAGTAGCACTAGATATCGAACCATGCGCATTCATGCACACATGCGCTGACACACTAGAAGACAACTCCGACGATGAAGAACTGATGCGATTGGAGATGGAAGTAAACCAAGTATGAAAAGCATTTGTGGTGGTAAAAGCAGGGCATGCTAACCACAAGGATAAGAGAAAGGACATGTGGTTCGAAGGAGTTAATGTACCAGCATGTACAAAACCTGGACTGACGTCAAGAGTCACAGAAGCAGTAGAAGAAGTCACCTCCCCGCAGGTTAAAGTGGCGGGATTGAAGCCCAACAAAGGGACAGTAGTAATAATGCCTGTGGGATCTTCATCCACACAAGATACTATCTCTTCTTCTCCTTCTTTGCGAAGTGCAACTATCCCCAACAACCCTCCCACCAATCAATCATCCACACAGTACAGATACGCTTTCCCACTGGAAGACAAAGACGCAGACAAGTGCATAGTTGACCGCATGTTGGATTCCACTATCAGCATGCCAATGCATGAGCTAATCGCAGTGTCTACTGACATGTGCAAAGTATTCAAGGATCTAACAACCACCAAGCGTGTCACTGTTGGGACAGTTTCTGTCAACAAACTATCTAGTGCACCCGAGACGTAAGATTTCTTGAAGAAGTATGATTGGTGTCTGCAAAGGAGTGATGACAGTCGCATTGTCGCAGAGCACTTCATGTCACTAAGATGTATCAGAGCGGTAATGCACCACAGAAGAATTCTCTCTTGCATCCTAGACCAAGGCACTGAGTGCATTGTGATGCTGCGCTCAGTTTGGCACACATTAGGCAGTATTCCGCTGAGGTCCGACCATAAACTAACCATGGAGTCTGTCATATCCCATACATTCGCGCTTCTCATCCGAAGTTCCGGATGTCAGATCCAATCAGATCCGATCCACAGATCCGTACCAGATCCGTTACGATAAGCTTCTTCATTCATATCCTGTTCATATAACATTAAACACTGCTTATTTCCTCCATTTAGTATATCCTCCTTTCCGGTTTATCGGTTATGCTTTCTTCCGGCTATGTTCTACTGATCCGTTTCACTTGTGATTAATTCCCGGTTATGTTTACTGATCCGCTTCACTTGTGATTACCTTCCGGCTTATGATTGACTTCTAATAAGCGTTGCTTATACTTTGCAATACTTTGTGCATAGCCTCTCACGTAGTTCTATCGTATATAAACTCTTGTATATGTTCTTAGCACCCCAGTTCGAATATCATCTTAGATTGTCCTCATTCCGTTATCCGGACTCGAGTCTTAACAACTCTTGTCACCCTCTGAGACTTAAGGATTGTATCTGATAGTCTATACGCATCCACCTCTATCTACGGATAGTCGATACTCTGTTAATTTCTAGTCCTAGGCTTGCCTAGACTAGCCCTTATACTCTCGTCCGATATCCGGACACCATCCGGATACGTATACGATACTATTCCTTATCTTCGGATAGGAATACGATACTAATCCTTACCTTCGGATATCATACGATACTATTCCTTGTCTTCGGATAGGAATACATTACTCTCCTCTACACCCAGATATCATATGATAGTCGTCCGAACTTTCGGATACGCTACAACAGCCATCCGGATCTTCGGATACAATACTTATAGCATTCTGAAATACGGGGCTATACTCGGGAAAGGGGCACAGCATACGAGCTGAGGCCAAAGCCCTTTGGATCTGTTACCCTTGAGCACGACCTTAACAGAGTCCATTAATACCTCGACCGACGAAATGCTGGGAGTCATTGAGAATCTGCCATTGGACTTCAGAGCAGGAGAAATGTTATTCCAAGTCCAAGTAGTCCCAACTGCCAACTTTGACATACTGCTAGGGCAGCTGTTTTTCATGTTCACTAGTTGTCACACGGAGGACCTGCCAAATGGCAAACAGGACGTTATGCTGACTGACCCGAACACAGGGAAGGTAATCTGCATCCCAACCAACCAATGGGTGAAGAAGTGTGCAGGATGCGAAGCAGGCATGCATCCCCCAAACACATGCAAGAAGGGTTTTTAATTATCAATGATCTGCTTAAACCGCGAGGAGACAATCTAATACATACAAATCCACCTCTCTCTCTTATTTCCTGTTGCACTACATTACTACCTGGTTCCAACTATTGCCTCGTGCCATCTGCGCACCACCCACTCTCAAGGAGCAATCTCTATTCATTTTCCGCCCCACAGCGCAATTCTCACCATGCTATACCCATCTTGTTTCTACCCATTCAATAATTGATCGCGCTTCTGTCAAAGCATTTAACAGTGTTTACTCCTATGACCCAATCCAACGTGCACTAGTCTATAAGCCAGTCACAAACAAAGTTTGCACTGTCCACACCACTATGCCCCAAAAATTCAGAATAACGCGACAATTACCTGACGACCCCTTGGCTGGCATGCCTACACTGCCAACCCACCCGCCTGACTTTGTTCCAGGTGTCCGCTTTACTCAAGAAAGAGTGGACAAATTAGACTTAGACCCTGCCAACTGGTTATGGCCCGACAAACTTAAGCTTATTTGCTGGCTCATTCGGGTTCATGAAAAGGCATTTGCATGGGACATGTCTGAGTGCAGCCGTCTCAATGAAACATTCTTTCCGCTGAAGGGTGAGGCTCGACTACAGGGATGAAAAGGCGGTTTTGGGTATGGGGAAACTCTGCAGTAAGACCTGGGCGCGAGATATATACTCAACCCGTAGGACAGCTACTGAGAGGGAGAACCTCAGAATATGGGCAAGGGACTCTCTTGCAATGAGGGAGGGTGCTCAAAGGTGTGGGGAACGCAAAAGGCGCAATGCACGTGTTGGTTTATATGCGCGGGTCGTCGTGAACACGGATACACGATAAATCCAATCGTATATTTGGTACTTTTAGAGTCTAACTATGGCTAAGGAGTGGGGAGTGTGCGAAGTGTGTGAACTAAAAGTCCAGTAAGGTCTCTATATACTGTATCTACAGTAAGCAACAAAACTGTTGCAATGTTTGCATGAATCTGATTATTCTGGCTATATCATTGCAGGGATTTCTGCTATAAAAATGTGGATAAAAGCAATATTGTAGCCCTACATCCAGGCTACAATAGTCACACTATAATAAAGGTGTGAAACAACTTCCATAAAAAGATATGAGCAATTTATGACAGGGTATGCATTGCAACGGTTTTGTTGCTGATATTTTTAAATAGAAAAATCCTATCAGTAGACATCAGCTGTGATATTTATTATGTCTTATCATGTCATGTCATGTGTAAAAGGGTCAACATAACATAAACAAAGCCAAATGTTGAACTTTTTAACATTCATCATCATAAAAATCCTCTCTGCTGACAAAACCAACCAAATCCTTTTTCACCTTGATTTTAATCAATATACAAGGGAGGTCTCACATGATACTGGTGTATACCATAGTGACACTAGCAGAGTTCACTTTAAACTTCATTTTGACCTTCAAAAGTCCTCTGGTAGTTGTCCTTCTACTGCTTCCTCCTGTGGTGTTTAATATACTATTTGGCTAATCAGTACAAGCAAGGCTGAAAATACCACTTAAGTCACAAGAGCACTTCTGAACATCAAGAACAAGCCTATGTCCTCTCAGACAACACACCACTACTCAAAGAAATCTAGTATGAAGGCTGAAAATGCCCTCCTTTCTCCTACTAGCACATTACTTAGGCACTCTCCTGCCTTTTTCCAAGCCCACTTCCTTCCATCTGACACTCAATAATTAATTTTGGTTTTATCTGACCATATGACACTTTTCTAGTCATACACTATCTATTGGTACTAACTCATAGCAAAGTCTAGTGTTGCTCTTCTATGACACTTGGAGAGAAGAGGGTGTTTTGCTTGACTACAGCCTTCATACTAGATTTCTTTGAGTGTTGTTTCACACCTTTATTATAGTGTGACTATTGTAGCCTGGATGTAGGGCTACAATATTGCTTTTATCCACATTGTTATAGCAGAAATCCCTGCAATGATATAGCCAGAATAATCAGATTCATGCAAACATTGCAACAGTTTTGTTGCTTACTGTATAAGCGCGAAGGCACACGGTACCGAGCCAAATAGTGTGCGGTCCCGAGTAATTAGTATGTATGTAACTATATGTAAGGCGTGCGCTCGGGTCCGAAGTGAATGCTTTCGTAGCAATTGAGATAACTTACCAGTAAATCAGCAAGGACAAGGGGCGGACTGGTGTGTGGAGATAGGCGCGAGGCGCACGCTCTGGACGTGGTGATTCGAGCATTGGAGTTTGAGCCTGTAGGACCTCAAAATCAATAGGTAGACGCAATGTTCCTTACAATGGAACTCCATCCGAGCTTCTGATACTCATCTGGACATTTCCCACACTCATCTGGAAGTCCTTCAGATGCTCCACCAGAGTTGTCTGCCTCCAAAGTCCTCCAGACTTTGTTAGGACTTTATTGGACTTTATCCAAAATTAAGGGCACTGTACTCAGGTGAGGGGCACAGTGTACCAGCTGAGGCCAAAGCCCTTCTGAGTTAGTCACTCTCACCCCTCCAAGAGATTGTATGCACCCGTGTGCATGGTCTTTAACAGCTACCTTAAAGGCACCCAGAACTTTAAACTCATCCTTGGTGGAGAGCATCCCACTCGTCTTCTAGGTTTCACTGACAGTGACTTTGCCAACTGCCCTGATACATGACAATCCATGAGTGGCTACTGTTTTACATTGGGCAGTGGTATTATCACTTGGAGTGCTCACCAACAAAAGACCATCTCTTTGTCCACTTGTGAAGCAGAATACATAGCTGCTTCTGAGGCCACTAAGGAGATTGCATGGTTGTGCACCCTACTTCATAAAATTGAGCTAAGTCAGCCATAAGCTACCCCACTCCTTTATGACAACACTGGTGGTATAACTCTCTCTGAAGACGCATCATATCATTCTAAAGTCAAATACATCAACATCAGCATGCACTCTATCCAAGAGTGTGTCACTCACAGACAACTCAAACTTCATTACATGAGATCCATCAACAATGTAGCTGACATCTTCACTAAAGCACTACCACAAAAGAACTTCAAGTGTTTACAAGCTTGCCTTGGTCTGCAGTGAGAAATTGAGGAGGAGTGTTGCTATTGCTTATTGTGTTGAGGAGGAGTGTCAGTGCTACACACATGACATGACATGACAAGCAAGCCTGCAGCAGCAGAGTCAAACTTTGGAATATTAACCATCCTATATAGAATGCCTCATTACATTTCATCCCCTCAGTCTGTTCCACCATGACTGAGGGTGAGTTCTTCACATATGAAACATACCTAGACACTAACAGATGTTTGGATTAGGCTAACACACTGTCTAGGTATATATTACAATACAGTCTGTTCCATCACAACTGAGGGCTAACACACCATCTAGCTTTATTATAAGTGACCATCATCCCCCTTCCAGTTTTGAAGACAACATTTGAAGCTTTGCCATAAAGGCAAGAACACATTCTGACAGTACCTAACAACATCCTCCTGTTCATGACCATCTATATAGAGACCTTTATCTTCTTCCTTCCACCGATAGCCCAGCTTTGACATCCACTGCTGAGCCATAGCCAATGAGATAGTCTTTGGTAGCCCATGGCAATGTTGGACCACTGGATTGCTAAGGTAATCCACAATGTCTTGTTCCCTGACATATTTTCCAATGCTCTGCAGATAAAGCATGATGTCTGCAGCTTGTAAGGATCCATGATCCTTTACACACAAACATCACCACTACAAAATGGAAACTCCTGATCACATGATATAACATTGTAGCAACACAAGCACCAATCCCTGACTCAGCCAACTCAGAACCAAAACACAAAATCCTATGTTTTTGTACATTTTTCTGTCCTACTACAGTCAGATTTGAAGCTCCAACTTATCACGTTGACCCTTCTCAGAGTAGTGTGCAGCGATGAGAGTGCCACATGTGAGAATAGACCCAACAGGCAAAGAGGGATTTGACAACTGTGAAGACAAGACTTCATCTTTTATCACCAAAAGTTCAGTGCAGTGGCTGAAGAAATGGGTCAGGATGACTTCAGTTGCATGTTTCTTAGTGTGACAGGAAGACTTGTGGATACTAGTGTCAGTGCAACAGAAACCAAGTGACAAGTGCTCAGAGTTTGCAAACTGTTATGATACTGCTCATATTCATAGTGTGTTAAGGTCGTACTCAAGGGGTAACGGATCCGAAGGGCTTCAGCCTCAGCTCGTACGCTGTGCCCCTTTCCTGAGTATAGCCCCATATTTCAGAATGCTATACGTATCGTATCCGAAGATCCGGATGGCTTTTGTAGCGTATCCGAAGGTCCGGACGACTATCGTATGGTATCCGGGTAGAGAGGAGGGTAACGTATTCCTATCCGAAGACAAGGAATAGTATCGTATGATATCCGAAGGTAAGGATTAGTATCGTATTCCTATCCGAAGATAAGGAATAGTATTGTATACTTATCCGGATGGCGTCCGGATATCAGACGGGAGTATAAGGACTAGTCTAGACAAGTCTAGGACTAGAAACTAGCAGAGTATTGACTATCCGTAGATAGAGGCGGATGCGTATAGACTATCGGATACAATCCTTAAGTCTCGGAGGGTGACAAGAGTTGTTAAGACTCGAGTCCGGATAACAGAATGAGGACAATCTAAGATGATATTCGAACTGGGGTGCTATAGGACATATACAAGAGTTTATATACAATAGAACTACGCGAGAGGCTATGCACAAAGTATTGCAATGTATAAGCAATGCTTATTAGAAGTCAATTATAAGCCGGAAGATAATCATAAGTGAAACGGATCAGTAAACATAGCTGGAAGTTAATCACAAGTGAAACGGATCAGTAGAACATAGCCGGAAGAAAGCATAACCGATACACCGGAAAGGAGGATATACTAAATGGAGGAAATAAGCAGTGTTTAACGTTATATGAACAGGATATGAATGAAGAAGCTTATCGTGATGGATCCGGTATGGATCTGTGGATCGGATCTGATCGGATCTGTCATCCGGAACTTTGGATGAGAAGCGTGAATGTATGGGATATGACATAGTGAAACCATGGTGGATTTTTATGTTGTGTTGACTCTGCCAAGGATGCAACAGTAGTTAATAAATGAGTACAAGTGGCAGCAAAGCAACAAAAGACACTACAATGTGTATGTCTCAGATTCAAGATATGAGAGACTAAAGTCTGTTGCAGGCCATTGATGGCAATAAACAAAGTCATGCCATCAAAGATGACTGCATTATGGGGATTGAGGGAAACGCATCGCAAACAACAGATATAGTGAATTACCAAAGAGTGCTGCAACCACAAGCAAACTGTAGAAGCAGAGGCATACAGAGTTGTGTGAAAGTGCAGGAAATACAATGGATCATAATAATGAGGATAGGTTGTGATATCATGAACAGTAGAGTGGAGTGCACAATCACCAAAATCAAGTACGTGTGTCACAATGGACATTTTTTTTTTAATCAAAAAGGCGACCATTCTATGCTACATACACAAGAAGTCAGTAGTGCAAATCATCAAAGCATTGAAACATGCACATGAGCAAGCAAGAGATAATAGGTCGGACAAAGGAGGACACCAGGGAGGGCAGTGTTTTAAATGCACCTTTGAAACCAGCAACAAGCGACAATGGTAGCGAAGGAGGGGCTGTGATCACGCCAACTTACTCAAAATCGATGTGTCAGAAACACATGGTGTGTAATGCAGAACACGTAAGCAACAACTTTATTACAGAAAAATGACTGTTTGCATCTGACAAAACCCTCTCTACTTTGTAGAGTCAGGGAAGTCATGCGGAAACATTTTCTTACTTCACCAGCATTCATCATTGTCTAGCATGGTCTGTTCACTCCTTACACCAGAACCTTACCCCTCCTTTCTCCTTTTCATTGCTACTACCCCAATTTCAATTCACCATTCCAAATCTGTCAAAACCATATCATCATTTGTTATACATCTCGCCCAACCCTACTACACTACCCTGCCAGGAGCACCACCACTCCCTTCTGCATCCGCCTCTCATAATCGCTCAGTCAGGATACACCGAGGACCCTTTATCACTTTGCACATATATACAGCCATGTATATAGCGAATCCTATACCCAGTTTCTCCACTCCAAGTTCAACCAAACCCAGTCTCTATTCCATATAAAAGTTCTCTTTATACCATCTCTTTGTGTTACCTGCTAACATGTCTCTTTGCTCACAATTCCCTGTTGAACACAAAGCAGCCCTCACATATTTTGGAGCCCACCGCGAGGGAATTGTTTTCGAGCAACCCCTTCATCACCAAAATTGCTCAACCTATATCTAACTATATATACACCTATAATGGCTGTGACACACTGTACGGACTGTGATGAATATCTACAATTGGGTGTCGGATATATGACAATACAAGGAATCAATTTTTGCGATATAGTCTCCCTCACCTCCTCCTATTATCCCCATTGTCTCTCAGCATTCTGGATGAAGAATATGCATTCCCGCTCGCTTTGCAGACTTTCTGCCTGGGAGTGCCACTCACCTTGCCCACATGCCACTTACTGCCCGTCAGCAATGCGGACATGATGTCATCGTGGATCAACATGCAGACTCTCGGATTCGTACACCTTCCCCTGAGCCATCAGGGCATGACGAGGCTCCCCCCCTTTCCATTCCTTTTTGAATGGAGGCTGACAATGCAGGACTCTATCGGGTTTATATTACCCATCCCACCATACTTCCCGACCATAATACCCTCGGTGCTGTAACTGATGCCCCAACACTTGCCGGCAATGACCAGATTCCTAAAACGAGCCAGGTCACAGAGGGTTTGTTGTCCAAAGGAACCGAAGAACTCTTTGAAGCGTTCTCCAATCCTACCTCTGGTCTCCTCATGGCATATCACTATTCCGGAACTGGTCAGCAATCTGTTGCTGAGTTGCAGTGACTCACAAGTTTTGTCGGTGATCCGCTTTTTAGACATGCTGACACTCTTTTGTTCTCTCATATGTGGGAAGTAAAGAACATGGATGCGTATCTACAGGACAAAAGCAATCCATTTCGTGAGGAATATGGCTGGCACAAGTCGGCGGTCAAGATCAGATTACCGAAAGAAGGTACAAAGTGGCCATCAGAGACTGATGCCCCAGAACTCGAGATCCCCAGAGTCTATCACCGCTCAATTGTTGATATTATAGAGTCCGTTTTCATGGATGACATCACAACCACCTTCAACATGATCCCTTATCGCGAGTACTGGCAATATTCACCCGACTGTTCTATTGAAGTCTTCTCAGAGGCATACTCCAGCCCTGAGATGCTAGAGACTGATGATGAAATCAATGCTTTGCCTCGCGAAGCAGGCGATGAATATGAGTGTGCTATTGCATCACTGATGTTCTGGTCTGATGTGACACACTTGGCGAATTTTGGCGATGCTTCCCTTCGGCCATTCTATCTCTACTTCGGAAATCAATTGAAGTATATTCGAGGGAAACCAACCACTTCTGCATGCCACCATGTGGCTTATATTCCTACAGTAAGTTTTGTTTTATTGCATCTAAGCGTAGCTAAAATCAACTCGTTCATCAGTTGCCGGATGATCTACAAGACCAATATATGAAGATCTTTGGCGAGCCCTCCAGTAGCGAGGTATATACTCATTGTAAACGTGAGCTGATGCAAGCAATATGGGCTCTACTCCTCGATGACAAGTTTATGCATGCCTATGAGTATGGTATTGTCATCAAATGTAGTGATGGCGTCACTCGGCGAATCTTCCCCTGCTTCTTTACATATTCAGCTGACTATCCAGAGAAGTATGTCCATTATTTCATTTCCTCACAGCTTGTGCTAATACTTCTCAGAGTTATTCTTTCAGGCATTAAGAATCTCGGGCAATGCCCCTGTCCATGCTGTCTGACAAAGAAGAGTGAGATCCCTTTGATGGGAACAAAGCGCAATATGAAGCATTGGATCAGACATATGCGGAAGGATGATAGGAAACACCATCGAGAAGTTGAAGATGCATGGAGGCTAATTTTTCAATTGGGTGTGCCAGTTGATGGTTCCCGCATCAAAAACATACTCAATGATGAATTGCTGGTGCCGACTTGGGTTAGTTTTCAATGTTATTTCAATCTCTACCAATTAATGATGTTTAAACATAGAACTCATTTTCAGAGAGGTTATGTCCTCATGGATTCAATCGCTTTTGGATGTTCGTGGTGGATGAACTCCACGAATTTGAACTGGGTGCATGGAAGGCAAACTTTACGCATCTGATGTGTATTTTGCACACAGCTGGAGGGCATGCCATCCAGAAGCTGAATGAGAGGTATGTGTTTGTAAATCTTGGTGGCTGATCTACTAATACATATTTTGGGCACGCTAGATATCGAGATGTACCAACCTTTGGTAGAGGAATGATCCGAAAGTTTAACAGCAATGCTTCTGCAATGAAATGCCTTGCTGCACAGGACTTTGAGGATCTGCTTCAGGTAAGATCGGTTTGTGCTTTCCCGACATGTTTTTGATGATCGATATACATTTATAGTGCGCAATTCCTGTCTTTGAGGATTTACTGCCGAAAGAGCACAATGCTGTTGTTCTAGACCTCTTGTTTGACTTGGCAACTTGGCATGGGTTCGCAAAATTATGCCTGCACACCGAGGACACCTTGAGTTTTTTCAACACTGCTACAGTTGTTCTGGGGCAAACGATATGCAAATTTATTCAAACTACCTGCAAACACTACCATACAACAGAGTTGCCTCACGAGTACGCATCACGCAGACAACGGGAGGCTGCGTTGGCTTCCAAACATCTTGAATCTGACCCAAAAGGCCACGGCAATAAGGTTGCATCTGGTCCAAAGCACAAAAAGCTCAACCTCAACACCTACAAATATCACACCCTTGGAGATTACCCAGATACAATCAGACAGTTTGGTACCACAGATAGCTTTAGCACACAACCGGTAAGTTTTGGTTTGATTGCACATGCGGATGACTAGTGATATATTATTCTAATTTATAGGGTGAACTGCAGCATCGACATATGAAGCGCTGGTATCCAAAAACCCCTAAAGGTAAAAAGAACACGGTTTCAAGCATGACATGGATTGAGACCAGGGAACAACTGTTAGGGAAGATCGTTAAGGCAAGAACAACATTGATCGATCCTGGGTCGCAGCACCGTCGACATGAACGCACGCCACCAGCAGATCATTACCATATTTCCAAGTATGCAAGGACTTCATATGATCTCACTGAGTGGCTTGGAGATCTACTTGATGATGTAGCGATTGTGGTGCGTTTTTCAAACTCTTGAAGGTCGTTATATTTGACATGTATCATGCACCAGGATTTTATACCACGACTTAAAGACCATCTTTTAGCTTGCATTCGTGGCATTGAGTACACTGGGGATGAATTTGATTTCACTGACGAGGACCGCGACTAAATCTCTATCGCTAACAATAAGATGTATGAGCATAGTGTCCTCCGCATCAATTACACAACATACAACTTACGAAGAGAGCAAGATTCGCTTAATTCACACACCCATGCCGACATCATGGTTCTCTCGCACGAGACTGATGAGACACAACATCCTTACTGGTATGCACGGATCATTAGGATCTTTCATGTTGATGTCTGGGACTATAACGACGCTTCTATGGCAAAACCATGCTGAATGAATGTGTTATTCGTGCACTGGTTTGGACGTGACCCAAGTTACAATTTCAGTTTCTTGGCAAAGCGGTTACCACACATCAGTTTTCTCAGAGGCAAGGATCCTTGCGCTTTTGGTTTTGTAGATCCCGATGTTGTCATTTGGGGTGTACATCTCATTCCAGGATTCGAGCATGGTCGAACTAATGAGCTTCTTCCGGAATCATTTGTCCAATGCAAGGTGGATTTGGGTCAAGATTGGCTTTATTTCCATGTAAACATGTGAGTCTACAGTACCGATATACAGGTAATTAACTCATGCATGTATTCCTAGATTTGTAGATAGAGACATGTTTATGCGCTACCAAGGGGGAGGTATCGGTCATCGAATCTCCCATGGTTGGGATGAGTTTTTGCAGAGCGATGGGGCTGAGGTTGATTATGCAGGAGAGGAAGATGTGGAGATAGACAGCGAAGAGGATGAGGAGGAGGATGAGGGGGAGGAGGATGAAGGGGAGGAGGATGAAGGGGAGGAGGATGAGGGGGAGGGGGAAGAGGGGGAGGGGGAGGGGGATGAGGATGAGGATGAGGACGAGGACAGAATAGAAGCAGACGAGGGAGAAGAGTTGGACGATGACATTCTGGCAGCAGAGGGGTATGGCGCTCTGTAGTTTCAAGTATTATATCATTTATTGTTTGATCTCTCCTCAATACGCGAATATTGAATAGCCAACAAAATTTTATTACTTATGTTGCAAAGTGCTGGTATATTACTATTGGGTTACATATAATGTCGTTACTAACTTATAATTGTAATATAATGACATTACCACCTTATATGTACAATATCATATTGCTGCCACCATGGCTGAGCTGCATGTAGCGTGATGTCATGGGCGGGAGGGTTTATAACATGCAAATCCTGTATGACACCAGACTCCTACCCGCTCCTATGGGTGTTTTCAACCAATCCCCAGGGCATTCACGTGATTTGTTGCTTACTTAAACTTAAACCTTATGTTGGGCTGAACACCCATCGCCGACTGGCAAAACTTACGGTGGCGCGAAAGTTGACATTGTTTGTACGACCGTCAGTCAGCCAAAAAAGTCAGACCCGCTCCCGGTTGAATGGCATCAATCAGTCCATCTCAGTGACGTTACTTACCTAAATTAGACGATCTTTCATATCTCTTGTAATTACGGGAGGCTTTGCGCATCTTCAAAATGGCTTGTCCTCACTATGGTATTCCGTCTATAGAGAGGATCCAACAGACTGCAGAACAAGTCTTTGGATATAAACCATGCCTTTGGCAAGTGAAATCTGCTCTTGGTCAGCTAGAGCAACGAGATGTTATCACAATCTCTGCAACCGGTTCTGGGAAAACACTCAACTTCTGGCTGCCATTGCTCTTCAACGGCAATGGGATTATGGTCCTCATCACACCGCTTAACATCCTAGGAGATAAGAACTACAATGAGTTGAAAGAAATTGGAATAAATGCCATTAACTTGACAATGTCCACAGCAACAGAAGATGCTTACCGGGTAAGTGACGCACTTTGAATTGGAAAACTGGATGACATTATGATGATGTAGGAAATCGAGTCCCTTAAGTATCAAGTCATAATAACCAGTCCAGAACGCATTCAAAACGACGCTCAATTCAAAAGACTCTGGGAAAACAAGAAGTTCATTGAGAAAGTGTTTGCAATTACATTTGACGAGTCTCACTGCATCAGCGAGTGGGGTGACTCATTCCATCCTGAGTATGGAGACATAGGGAATCTCAGGTGGATACTCCCAGCGCACATACCATTTCATATCACATCCGCTACAATGCCTCCTCACATCCTCCAGGATGTGAAGAGGAAACTCCAAATTTGAAGTGATGCCATCGAAATCATCCGTTCAAATGACTGGCCAAACATCTACCTCCGTGTTGAGGAGATGAAGTACCCCGTAAATACAAAATGGGACTTACTTCGCGTCCTTCGATTGGATCCTAATGCTGAACAGGACTTGTTTATGGTCTTTGCAAACTCGAGAAAGGAGACCGAGTCGGTGGCTCAATTTCTGTGCTCCTATGTCACAGAGAGGTATCGCGATAAAATAGTCTGGTTTCACTCTGGAATGAGTGCAAAATTTAGACAAGAGGCAATTGAAAACTTACAGACAGGGAAAATATGGGGGATCTGTTGTACTGATGCAGCGGGAATGGTGTGTGATTGATGAACTAGTGAGAATACTCAAACTTAACGACTTTATGCAGGGTCTCAACTTACGTGGAATTAAGTTGGTCATTCAGTGGCGATATACGAAGTCCCTCTGCTCCCTTGTGCAGCGTATTGGGCGTGGCGTCCGCGATCCTACCTTGGATGGTGTTGGAATTTATTTCGTAGAGCCCAAGTATCTGGATCGCGAGAAATCAAAAAAAGGAAAAGAGGCGAGAAGGATGACACAGGCAATACCACGATACTAGATGCCATCGGTGATGATCATGATCAAGACGTGTCTCCTCAAAATGAATCCCAAAATGACTCACCATGTCCAATACAAGCTGCTCCTGGTCGGCACATCCCCTGCGGTTCAACACAGAATGACTACTTAGAAAATGTGATGGACACATACATCAATGCAAACACTCGTGGGATATGTCGACGAGCGGTCATTGATGAGTATTTTGGTAACCCAAGATGTGAGTTCATTGCAATATATGTATAATAGATTGGAGCTTACATAGCAATATTAATTTCAGAAGATTTCGGCTCAATTGACTGTTGTCAACGCTGCGCACCACAACAGACTATACATTGTTGTGACACTTGTCATCCTGCCGCATTTGCTCCATTTATTCCCAGTAAACCACCACCAAAGCACACAAGAGCAAAGGCGAAATTTCAAATCAAACCATACTCAATGACCGCAAAAGAGTTGTCATTCCGACAAGCATTGGAGGATTGGCGCGTGCAGGAAATGTTAGAATGTGGCATGGGAGAGGATGATCTCTTTGGGGCACAACTGATTCTCATGGACCCCATTCTAGATCGAATCGTTGATCTTGCGCATCACTCGAAAATCACTGATATCATTTCACTCAAAGCACAGACAGATTGGCACTATGCGGATAGGTTTGGAGCAAAAGTCCTTGCTATCCTTCAAATGAACTATCCCCCTACCTCCTTATTCACGACCCGCCCACTTGAGCGTCCACTCACGAATACCAGTTCAACATGGATAGTACCCCCGATTCAAAGCAACCCAGTGAAGAAACCACGTACTACACGATTCAGCCGTTGTGGGCAAGTGGGACACATCGGTGAGTTTTGCTGCGCTTGGCTAAATTCGAGGTCAGTGACATTTGTGGAATACAGTCTCTAATTGTAAATGTCCTATGCTCCGGTGTAGAGACTCAATTCTCTACAGGCTGGTAGAGGCCTATTTTACGGCTCATGACCACTGGGCTTCACAACGCAACATCACCATCATGTACCCAGGACACTTTCCCGCACTCGTGCGATGCATTCCCGCGCTCGCACTTAGTTCGCATAGTTGAGCATCTTCGTGTTCTCACGCATCTTCGCATTTCATCGTGCATCATCGCGTTCTATCACGCATCATCGTGTTCTATCATGCATCTTCGCATTCTATCGCACATCTTCGCGTTTCACCGTGCATCTTCGCATTCCATCGCGCATCTTCGCGTTCCACCGCACATCTTCGCATTCCATCGCGCATCTTCGCGTTCCACCGCACATCTTCGCATTCCATCGCGCATCTTCGCGTTCCACCGCACATCTTCGCATTCTATCGTGCATCTTCGCATTCCATCGCGCATCTTCACGTTTCATCGCGATTTAGTGCGCATCATCGCAGGAGCATCCATCCACTGTCCAGCCAGTTCCTTGGTGCGTCTCATCCCATTTATTACTATATCTGACTATGTTTGGCATCGTATGATTATTATTTCGTTATGGACCCTTACATTACATCATTTACATACTTAGAGTGCTCCCAATTCGCTTCCGAGCCCTGGGAAGGCGCTTATGTGCAACTTAGAGTTGCCATGTCTGTTTTTACAACTTGGCTTCTGGCAGTCACCATCTATCACCAGTTAGTTCCATGCAGTGCATGTATCCGTTGTTGTAGTCCCTAGCATCCGTCTATAGCTAGTGGCAATTGCATTATCTGTCTATTATCCGTCCAGCATCCATCCTCCTTGCCTCAGTTCAGATCTCAGCATCATTTATACGCCCTCCCTACACTTGTGCACTTCGCGCGCTACTTTCCCACGCTTTGCGCAACCATCGCATTTCGCGTTTCTTCGCATTTCACCGCATCTCTTCGCGTTTCTTCGCGTTTTCTTGCACTTACATCGCATTTGATCAGGGTTGATCAGCATTTACTTGTGGATCTTAGCTTTCCTTGCGTCCCCTTTAGGGTCGAACGCTCTTGCTTCTGCGAGTATAGCAGCTAGGTAGAGCTGAGACTCACTTATACTGGTTTAGCATTATTATAGCTAGTGCCTAGCCAGGTTGTGATACCTACAACTGGAGCCCACCGCGAGGGGACCAGTCAGCTTATCCACACGTTCTCTCAACCCTATCCTGCCATCTGCACTTCCAACACTTCATCCCCAAATTTTCGCGCAAATTCCCGCGCCCAACGCGACACTTTCCCACACAACGCGTGACATTCCCACGATATGAGCGACCCTATAGATGCATCCGGCATGCCCTTACGAGGCACTAGTTCAGCTCCGCGTTTTTCAGGCGACTATACTCAAGTAGTCAACTTCCTGGAGTCAGTAGAACGACTTGCGCAACCCCTCGGTTTATCAGACAAGGTTATGATCAAATACGCGCTGAAATATACAGCTGCACCACAGAGGCAGCTCCTGTCATACTTCGAAGGCGACAACTATGTAGAGTTCGCGGACTATGTCCTGGATTTTTACCTAGAATGCAGAATTGACCATTATACGCGCCCTATCATCGCAAAACCAGCCGCACGTGAAGCGCCACTCGCAAGCGCACCTCCAGAACCACAATGTGCCCTAGAGCAACGCAAAATCACGTCTTTAGCGCACTCGAGTGCTCCACCTGAAACCAAAGCGCCCATCACATGCCCACCTCAAGTGTCAAACCGCGAACCACACCAACCATCCGACACACCTATTACACCTCCAAGTGAAATTCGCAATCCTACCACCCTTCCAGAAGCACCTCTGGAGGATATCATATCATCTTTGGTCAGCAATGACCTTAAACATCTATCGCATATTAGCGCGCCTATTCCGGAGCTTCCTACGACATCAGAGGCTCAAAACGCGACGCTCCCTGTGGTCAGGGATGACCTTAAACATCCATCGCATCAAGCCGCAACGGTCACCATGGTCAGCGATGACCTTAAACATCTATCGCATATTAGCACACCAATTCCGGAGCTTCTATCCACATCAGAGGCTCAAAACGCGATGCTCCCTGTGGTCAGGGATGACCTTAAACATCCAGCGCATCAAAACGCGATGCCTGCAATGGTCAGCGATGACCTTAAACATCAATCGCATTTTAGTGCACTCATTCCAGAGCCTTCTGCAGTATCAGAGGTTCATTATGCAATGCCTTCCAATCAGAGTATGTCTCTGCATTACCCGCTTATTGCTGATGATTCTGCGCTTTTCGCGTTTTCTGCATACAACAACTATCATCTGCCGGTGAAACATCCATGCATCATCCCACCAATCCGCGAATTAGATCATGCCTCAGACAACCCTGAGGCGCCATCAGAGCGCTATATTGCGCCTAGCATTGCACAGATTGCGCACATAGAAGCATTGTACATTCATCCTCGTATATTTTCGCGTTTTTCATCTCTTTCATGTTTAAGGCTCTCAAGGAGTCATTTACCCATTGCTGCTTTCCTTCCAAAGGATTGTCAGATTATTCTAGATCATGCCATTCAAATTTCGCATCCACTCCCAGTGCACTCAATACGCGCCTGCAATACTGTGAATTTTCGCTATTTTCACTATTTTCGCATTTTGTCGCGATTTCATGTCTTTGACTTTACACCATTCACCTTTATCTCACATCATTTCGCCCATAATTCGTCATTCACGCGCCGCATTCGCATGCCACGCGCTTTAATTCCCGCGCTAAATGCGCTAACCGTTGCAGAAGAGTTTTCCTGCTATCACATTTTTACCGTTTCATCAGTTCTTAGTCACATTTCTCTCATCCAGAATCAGCCTCACTTTAATTTCACGTCCATGCGCCCCTCACGCGCTCATCTTGCATATATTTACGTGCCTTCATCATTTATGATTGTCCTTGACTTCGCATTTTTCACCCTTATCCGCATTTTTCACAATTCCACCTATCACGTTGATATCATCCTTGTGCGCCCTAACAAGGGCTTTCCGTTTATGCCTTGGCGCAACATTGCGCTTGATCTCCAGCTTATCCGATGCAGTCGCATCATTTCCGCACCTAAATTCACCTATCATTTGTCCCCTGTTCATACTCTTACCATATATCCGCCCATCCTCACATATTCAGAGGATATAGCCATCAACGCGCCAAAACGCGATTATGCGCGCAGCTCACGCGCACATTATAGACTTGTAGAGCACCCCAACGCGCCTTATGTCACCCCACTAGGCCACGCTTTCAACTTGTACCGCAAGGTGCAAGAATTCATTCCGCCAGTGACTAGTCCGCCAACAAGTCGCATTTGAAGAAGATTCGGTTTATACCCAGTAGGTGAAGAAGTAGAAGAGTTTGATGATGAAGATCAAAATGCGCCGACCTTCCAACCCACACACTCCATTATGCGACACCTTCTGATCCAAGTATACCCCAGAAAACCCTGCGCATTACTGATCGCTCTGCACCTTGCACGTTTTCCGCTGATAGCAACTATTGCGCACCGGTGAAACATCTGCGCCTTGCTTCACGCAAGCACCAGTTAGAGCGCAACTCAGGCGACACTGAGGCGCCTCTAGAGCACTACTTCACGCCAAAGGTAACACAGGTCATGCGCCCTAAGGCATTGTATATTCATCCACGTCAATTTTCGCGATTTTCGCACATTACCGCATTTTGATGATTTGACTTCACACTAGCTGCCATTACCCCGCTTATTCCCTCGCATCACCACACCATTATCTTGCCTTTCATGCGCTGCATTCACGCACCATGCGCCATACTTCGCGCACTCCATGCGCCTATCATTTTAACAGAGTTCTTGTCCATCTTGCACTATCGCATTTTTAGCCTCGCATCAGTTTTCATTCACATCCCTCTGACTTCATATCAGCTTCCACTTAATCAGCCGCACATGCGCAACTTACGCGTGTGCCTCACCTATAATTTCGCCCCATGCACATTTACCATTGTCTCTAACTTCGCGTTTTCACTCCAAAGTCGCATTTTTTCGCGTTTTCAGCTATCGCGCTGATTTTATCCTTGCAACCCCACTCTATAACTATTCCTTTTGGACTTGGCACCTATTTCACCTTGATCCATTGTCTATACGACGCATTCACATACTATTCGCACCTAAATTCGCCCCCCCTATCCATATCTCGCTAATGTCTTTACAGACAATCTGTCTATCCTCGCATGCATGGAGGATATAATTATTCTTGCGCACAATGTGCTAATGCGCTAGCTTCACGCGCCCCCCCATCATGATGTAGAGCACTTCAGCACCCTTTGCATTGCCTCGCCTTCCCACGCCTTCAATCTTCGGTGCAATATTCAAGAATTCATCCCACTGGTCTCCAGCCCGCCTGCAGAACTGTAGAAGAGATTGACGAAGAAGACAAAAGCCCCTCAAGCATTCCTCGCATATCTCGCAGGTTTCGCATTTCCACATATTTTGCATTCTCGCGTATTTTCGCATTTTCGCACATCTTTGTGTTTCGCATATATTCGCATTTTCGCATTTCGCATATTTCGTGTTTTGCACAGTTTGCATTTCACACATCTTCGCATTCCCATATGTTCGCATTTTCGCGTATTTCTGCACTTCGCGTATTTTGGCATTTTCGCACATCTTTGCATTTCCCATATGTTGCATTTTCGCATATTTTCGCATTTTCACGTATTTCCGCACTTCGCATATTTCGCGCATTTCGCATTTTCGCATTTTTCGCATGTTTCGCATTTCCGCGCATCTCACATATTTTCGCATTTTCACACATCTTCACATTTCACATATGTTCTCATTGTCGCATATTTCCGCATTTCGTGTATGTTCGCATTTCGCACATTTCGTGTTTCGCACAGTTCGCATTTTCGCGTATTTTCACAATTCACACATTTCGCATTTCACACATCTTCACATTTGCATATTTTGGTGTTTCACATATTTCACGTTTCACATATTTTGCGTTTCGCATATTTTGTGTTCCTCACATATATTTACATTCCGTGTGCTTTCGCATTTCGCATATGTCCGCATGTTTCGCATATAGACTTACTCATGCCATTCTATCCCTAATTTAGAGCGCCTAGGGGGACTTGGTTTGGACATGGATTGGATCGCTTCCGGACCACACAGCATCACCCTGGACCCCCACAGACATATTGGACATGGACATCATCATGCACCATCATGCATTATCGTGCAATTACCTGCTCATGACTCCACGCAATTTCGCACTTAGCACATTTTCATGCGCCATGTTCTCGCGCACGCACGCCTCTCCTACGCTTTCCCGCGCTTCGCTGTTCCATAGCATGCTTGCCAATCCCTGCATATATTTTATCGACTTCGCCTGAGATCCTCACCAGACATGCTCTGAGTGGGGACACTCAGAATTTAAGCACCCGGGAGATGTAGAGACTCAATTCTCTACAGGCTGGTAGAGGCCTATTTTATGGCTCATGACCACTGGGCTTCACAACGCAACATCACCATCATGTACCCAGGACACTTTCCCGCACTCGCGCGATGCATTCCCGCGCTCGCGCTTAGTTCGCATAGTTGAGCATCTTCGCGTTCTCGCGCATCTTCGCATTTCATCGAGCATCATCACGTTCTATCACGCATCTTCGCATTCTATCACGCATCTTCGCATTCTATCGTGCATCTTCGCATTCCATCGCGCATCTTCGCGTTCCATCGCGCATCTTCGCGTTCCATCGCGCATCTTCGCGTTCCATCGCGCATCTTCGCGTTCCACCGCGCATCTTCGCGTTCCACCGCGCATCTTCGCGTTCCACCGCGCATCTTCGCGTTTCATCGCGATTTAGTGCGCATCATCGCAGGAGCATCCATCCACTGTCCAGCCAGTTCCTTGGTGCGTCGCATCCCATTTATTACTATATCTGACTATGTTTGGCATCGTATGATTATTATTTTGTTATGGACTGACACGTGCATAGTTGGAGCCAGAATACTCGATCGTGTGAAACGTTCTTAATAAGGTAATGTTACCCGTTGTGACAGTTTGGCAGTTTTGGTGATGTTGCACCCCGAGGTTGATCTAACAATCCCTCACCCATACCCAGTCCTTGACTATTCGTTTCTTCAAATCCCATAACACTCTTTCAACAACCCACTTGACGTTTCCTGTGCTTTGCACAAAAGTGTCACCATGAGCACGTTCCAAGCAACGCCCATAGAGCGCTCTGCGGAGTTAACCAGTTTATTGAGAAAGCACAGTACCCGTCCTATCACCACTAGTCCATCATGCCCACGCCATTATCCAGTACAGCTTCCACAAGTCCTAAGTCCAAATTTCACACAGTTTAACAAGCCCTCCGTTTACTGGCTTTGTCGGAGACTCCTGATGTCTGAGAATGCCTAAATGTGGCTTCGTCAGAGCTTGAAGATCATCGAGAATGCCCAGTCCTTTTTTTCCCTTGCCACCAGAATCCTCCTTCGAAGCTGTCCAATTATCGACTCATATGGCCGCTACTAGCGACTGATATCATAATTGCTCGTATTCGTTGCACTCATGCCCTGCATTCATTTCACTTCCTGTAACTTTGCACTTGACACTCGTTGTTTACCAGTTCATTTGTCATCGCTGCCCTTCCATTCATTTGTCGCACGCTGTCTGTCAAAACCCGCCGCCGCCGCCGCCTTCTGGTATTGGTTAGAAGGATTTTTGTTGTTGTTGTTTGGAGATCAACCGAGGACGGTTGATATTTCTAGTGTGGAGGAGATGTAAGGATCGCTACCCGCTCTGGCTACGGAATTCCCGTTGTACCGAACCAATTTGCAGTACTACCTCACCGGCTATAGCAGTTACCGTCGTAGCCACTCACGAGATATAAAAACATGTCCTTACTTTACGTATCCTCAGTGAACAACTCCTTTGGTTCGGGTCTCGATCAGTTCCCCTTCGAACTCAAGTAGCCGCCTTACAGCATTGCAACGTCTCTCTTATTACGACTCATTGTCATACTGTCGTGCTACTCTTTCCATGACATCGTGGGCAGACACCACTTGAGTTCCCGTTGTCGATTCGCATGCTTAGCACTGCAAATTCAGGTGATCGAGCGCCTGTCCACACTCCTTTCCTCCCTAGCTCTGTCTCGGTAGCCAAAAGCATGGGCGTTGGTGGGGCACGCAAACAGATACGTAGTCAAAAGCCAGATGAAAGAGAGATATCAGCGTTTTGTCTAGAAACCACCCATCGTGGCGTCGGCACAATTTTTCACTTGCCAGGGAAAAAAAGTGATCAAAACTTCCGAGTCCCTGCACCGTATCAGCGAACAAATAACATTGAGTGAGAACCAGTGTTATTGGTACGCAGATTCGTACAAATGATGTGCAAGTGCATGCTAAAATAGTAGCAACAGGTCGGTCTTGAGACCCCAAGTGCCGAAGGACCTAAAGATAGAGGAAAGCTGATATATCAGCATCGCACCATTGATCTTTGTCTTCTGGAGTATTCTAAGAGAATAGTATCTCGTGGAAAACTATGCGGGTGCATCATAAGTTGGAACCGCACGGTTCGCAGCTTGAGCAATTGTTCCACTGACCAAGATGTGATACGAATATCTCGTATTCGATCTGACGAGGTGAATATGGCGAGATATAACAACCCCTCTTCTGTCCTAGATCAGATGTAATGATACATATTGCGTGATAGCCACGAGCCGCAAATGTAGGCTGTGGAACAATAGGTTAGAGAGGTTAGCAGAAAGGTCTGATATGCACGGACGAAAGAGCACGGTGAGGAAATCACCAACGCAAAAGCGGTTGGCTCGTGCTTGCTTTTAAGGTCACGAACAATTGACAGGGCTTTCATTCGTGTTAGGGAAAAGCTGACAGCTGATCAGCACCAACCGGTCGACCGATCCGTACATGGCTGACTGGAGGATGTACGTTTAGCCAACATCATGGCACATTACGACCATTCTAGACAATCGACTACCATCGATTATGCAGCATGCCTCAGAAGAACACCGGGAGCGATGCCGCACGTTGATAAGCACCCAGCCAGCGCAGAATTTAATGATCTATGAATTTCAATAAGCGTTCGAGGGTACCATCCTTGATTAAGCTGGCACACCTCCATCATGATCAATCTTCTATCAACTCACCTATCAACTTCTCAGTCAAAAATGGACTCCTGCTGGTCGGACGTTAGGGCCGAGTTCAAATTGAAGGGTGATGACATAAGATTCACAACGCGACGCGACGCGATCTTTCCTTCCTCCAATCAGCCACTAGCATAGTAGCCAGTGCTACTCGATGTTGCAATCAGAACCCTCTTTCTTTGACCGCGAGCGCGACAGACTATCCTTAGATATCACAGCAGTAAGCACTACTCAACCCAACCCAACTTTAAACCGACGCGCCATCCAACAGGGCTTCGAAGACCTTCTCTCATCCAGCAACGTACTCAATCGGAAGCTCGAAGAAGTAATAGGCATGACTCGTGAATACGAAACTATCGCTTCCCTGTGGAAAAGCTTTCACGAGTTGATGCGTGGACAACGAGATGAAGTGCTCGAAGATAGAACGACCGTTCCCGGCACAGGCGCCCACATTGTATCTACAAGCTCCAAACGCTAGCGCCGGGCAGCTCAGGAGGGAAAGTGAAATTGTTCGACAGGTACGCTACATGATCACTTTCATGAACTTTGCGAAGACTATCCAAGTACAGGTGAGAAGAACAAAAAGTATGTATTATTGTGACAAGACAAAGACAGATGATGATAAAAATGCTGCGTAGAGTCCGAATCATACATCTGCCCAAGAAGCGACCTGTGCAAGTTGTTTAGTTAAGAGTAATGAAGAAATAGGCACAGCACTCACCCATGAGAATCCGCTGAATTCCTGTTGGTCCTTTGCAGACAACTGTCCGTGAACGGGCGTTAATGTCGGCTGCTCCTTTGTGAACTCTTCATCGAAGTTACTGGTGTCCGCACTCCCGTTCTGCAAATGAAATCAACATCGTTTCTTTCTACTTGAAACATCAGGCTTACTATAGTGGGAAAGTACGGCGGTGGGATGCGTTTGTTCAAAACATCGTCAAAGCTCACATCCTTGAAGAAGGGATGTCTCTTGATCTCCTCAGCGTCAGCTTTCCCAGATCCCAAACGTCGGGTGGGATCGCGGGTCAATAGCTGCAAGATTAAAATCAGCAAGCATAGAAAGCAGAGCACATGGACATTCAACCTTTTGCAAGATGGAAACAGCATCTCTTGGCATGGTGATGGGATATAGCGGCTCGTCCTCCAAGATGGCATCAAAGATTTCATCTTCATCATCGCCACGGAAAGGTGATTGTCCGAGCAACATCTCATACGTCAAGACACCAAACGCCCACCAGTCTACGGCACGACCGTATCGTTGCTCTAGCAGAATCTACATCAACGTCAGTTCGGTCCTCACGACAAGGAGATACAACAAGTACTTCAGGAGCCATAAATTCGGGAGTACCGCAGAACGTGCTCGTGGTCGAGCCATACCACATATCCTCCTTACATAGACCATAATCAGCAACCTTGACGTGTCCGTCAAGGGTAAGCAGAATATTATCAAGCTTCAGATCACGGTAGATGATGCCGTTCGCGTGGAAATACTCCAAAGCAAGAAGAACCTCCGACGCATAAAACTTGGCTTGTCGAAGCGAGAACTGTTTGCGCTGGATGTGCAACATGAGATCACCACCACTAATGTACTCCATGACAAAGTATACGCGCGTCTCCGTCTGGAAACACGAGTGTAAGCCAAGGAGGAATGGGTGCCGTTCACGAGCAGCAGCCAAGAATACTCGTTTTTCTGAACGAGTGCTACAAATTCTTATTAAATATCATGGTCACATCAATACTATGAAACATACCTCTCGACCTCATCGTTATCGATGATAAACTCTTTCTTGAGCACCTTGATCGCATACAACCCATTTGTCTTTTTCTCCTCCGCGAGCATAACCTTACCGAAGTTACCCTTACCTAAAACAGCCAGGAAGTTGAAGTCGTCGAGACCAACTTTACGCTTGCGAGTTGCGACTCGCTGCATCGGAGGCATCACCTGAGCTGGCGGAACTAAGTGAGGGTCCTGAGATCGCAGTGCATACTGGGGCCCAGGAGGAGGTTGCATCGACAAACCCGCTTGCGGATACGAGGTCTGTTTCTAGACATTTGTGAGCACACATGCTAACACCACTAACACAGGAACACACCTGTGGCGCAGGTATCGAGTACTCTTCCTGCTCATACACCATAGATGCTTGTGGCGGAGGTGGTGGAGGTGGAGGCAACAACTGTTCGTTGGGGTAAGCAGGGGGGACCGGGACCCGAGCACCTGGAGGAGGACGAGGAGGAACACTAGACAGTAGTTGCTGCTGATAATAACGAGGATCAACACCATCCTGCGTAGGCGTGCGGCGCCCGAACGCATCTACAATCATCCCGGGTACAGGAGCCACCTCTCCCCCCGTAAGTTGCATCCTATCCAGACTATCGCTAAGCGGCACTTCCGCAGATGGAGTCACTTGCGTTTGAGTCTGCGTGGTAGGAGCGAGGGCTATGGGTCGTGATACCACTGCTGCTGCTTTACCCCCACGCGCGCGATTGATATCGCGCCAATCACGGAGAAGTTGATTGGCTGTCTCCATTGACATGCCGCAGAAATCAGGCACGAGGTGCGCACAGTTAGCATGGCAGGTGATGTCGCATTCTGAGCACTTGCGTGCGTTCTTGCGACCGAGCGGAAGCATGTAACCACAGTGGCAGCACCAGTTTGCACCGATGTTTGTGAGGGGCTCGAAGCGATGGGGGATGCGATGGTTGATCTTCTCTTCGTCGCCCTCCTGGAGGGGGAGGTGTGAGAAACGATGAGAGAGTGTGGAAGGTACGTACCCCAGTATTTGACTTTGATATGCACTTGGTGACGACTTTCTCGTAACATTTCTTGTGACAAGTGTACCGGCAGTCTTCGCACTGATAACCCAGGGCGTTGAGTAAGAAGTCGTTGCAGAAGGCACAAAGCATGAGTTGATAGAATTGCCGTTGTACGAATTTATGGCCATTCATCTCGTGAACTTCACCCTTTCGTTTTCTAACAGCTCCTTGACGACCGAGTCCACCGGGGGCATCTAGCGGGCGCTTGCGCACGTTCTCCTTGACTGAAACTCGGCATAAGAATCCGACTGACAGATATCGAAGTCACTTACCGAAGTTGAGATGTAATGCAAGGGCACCGACCGGTTCGACCGCGAACCACGCATCAATGCCCTCGTTTTGGCTCGTGAATGCTGTTGTGCCACCTGGTACATTACCTGCCCCATCAGGTTCTATATTGAGAGGAGCATTGACATCGCCGAATCCGCCCATATGCTGAGGAGAACGATTGACAGGAGAGTCACCATCCATGGCACCAGCAGTGACCCAGCCACCCTGGCTGTCCATCATGACCTTTTGCCGTCTAAGCGCTTCGACAAGGTCACTGATTCTTATCCAGAGCAATCCGATAGGGGACGGATGAACTTCGGATACTTGTTTATCATAGACCGCGATCTCAACTTCATTAGCTTTGTCGACAGTGATTTCAAAGTCTTCATTCCAGCGGTCGGTTCGTGAGGGGTGCGAGCGAGCGCGTTGTGTTCCTTCGATTTTAAGAGATACGAAGGTCTCGCGAACCTGTTTGGAGGAGGGACGGGATCTAAAACCGGTTACGATTGGAGTGTGTTCGAGTTCGCGTGCTCCTTTGACAGTCACATAGAGCTTGCCGGATAACGGCTTAGCGCGTAGATTATCTTTACGTTCGCCATCGGGACCTAGCCCCAAAAATTTGAAATTATGTGGATTGAGTGGCAAAAAAAGGAGAACTGACCTGCTGGCTGCTCTTCTTCCTCGACATCATCGAGGATATGGAGGTTCTTGTAGCACTTGAGAGCGGACTGAAGGAGTTGAATCTTCTTCTCGCTCTCAACACGCTTGCTCTCTGCATCTGCGCGAGATTTCTTGTCACCGTCTGCCTGATAAAGTTTAGACATCTTGTCGATGCCCTTCTTGTACTGCATTTCGACCTGTACTTTGAACTCGAGCTGATGAAGCATGCGAGATATCTTTGGGGTTGTAAGGGGGGTATCTGCTTTGATAAGATCGAGGTTTGTGTATTGCTTGGCCTTGGGAATACCGTCTGTATCATCCCCGGGGATCAGAGTGGCGCTAGAAGAAGCTGCACGAGTAGAATCTTGATCAAAGGGGGGGATTCGGGGAAGTGAGCGATCTCTATCAGAGGAACGACCTGGTTTGAATAGTTGTTGATGAGGAGATGTAGCAGTACCCGATCTAGAGGGATCATCGCGCTGTAGCTTGCGAGCTTGTAGCTCACGGAGAGTGTCCTCGAAATAAGAAAGCGAACGCTCTGCCTCGCGAACCTTTGCATCATTTTGACGTAAAACATCAGGATTTGTGGTTGCTTGTCTGATTAAGCGTGAAGCGTCGATGAATTTGCGTTCCTTCTCGATGCGCTTGAAGACATCTTGTATTTTCTGGTCTAGCTCGACGGTCGACTATGATAAAGGAGACTTGTTTGACTGTGAGTTTAAAGCAGAAAGAGAACTCGCACCATGACCGTTGAAGACCTGTGCTGTCTGTAGGTCGTAGTAAGAGAGGTTATACAGCAGCGGATGGGGCTGTGGGCCTGGGCAGATTACTGATATATCGATAAACGCCCAACGGGGCACTACAGACTTGGCTAACACCCATATATAGACTTGGCAAATTAAACTTGGGCTTACATTATGTTACATATGGACTGAAACTTATCATAATAATTCAATAATTCTCAATGCCCTCCTTTTCCTCTTCTTCGTCAATTCGTGCTGCGTCTGAACAATGTTTATTGAACGTAAAAATCGTGCACAAGCTCTATCATGGCTCTCCTTCTAACGTCTCTCATAAAGTCAAAGGCAGACTACCAAAAGAATTGGACGTTCTCCTACTTTCAGATTTGATTTTTTCTATTTCAGGTTGTCTGGACGGCCATACTGTTCCTACAGATGCAATCGCGCGCTCTGCATTGATGCGCCATCTCCGCAATGCCCTCAACGAAGCACGTATCGAAACCGCTTTTTTCTGTTTTTCTGATGTGAAAATTCACTCCAGAACGCACCTCAGCTTGGTTTAAACACCGTTTCTGACGCATACATTGACGATGACGACGGCCATGCTAAAAGTAAGCTCTCTGACTCTACATCATCTACTCATGCACATTTTGCATCTGCAGTCACTCTGACGCCATCGCGGTCCCTATCTCATACATCCCGCCCACATGCTATTCTCGTAGAGGTGGATTTATGTTATATTTGGAAAACCGCAGGTGATCGCGAAGGCTCCACAAACCTTCTCAGCGATGCCAGCCCGTTCGCAGACAACCTGTACCTGCCCTTTGAACTCCTCCTCAAGCGCGTCACAGAACAGCTTTTCAATCAGCTTGTTGGGTGCGTTTCCGCAGTAAGAGCTGAATATATGCACTCTTATATGACTCAGACGTTATCCCCTTATCTTTGGCACGTGGTGCAGGGTATGTTGGTACCTTTTCTGCTTGACCGCCCTGACAATGTATAGAGACTCGACATGGAGTTCGAGTACTTTCCTTCCGTTGCTCAGTCTATTCTCGAAATCATGGGGCGGTCCCCCAACCCCCTTTTTGTAGCACGTTGTAAGCGATTAATTAAGGTGCGTTTTCTACTTTTACCCGTGCACGCCATAAATATCTTTCTAGACTGCACGCGCTCGCCATCAGTCCGTGCTCCAAGCCTCCACGGCAGCCCTCTCTCTATGTTTTGCCTCCCGCGACTCAGAAGATTCGGACGAAGGCGAGCAAATCAATGCTTCGAATCTCACACCAGAAGCCGTATTGTGTGAGTCTTTGGAACAGATATTCAGAGCTGGGGTCCCTCAGACCCGCTTCAAGGTATGAGTTGTTCCATTCAGGGACGACAAACGTGCGAGTTACTCAGAGCCAGGTCATCACCACACGCTCAACTCTTTTGACTTCCTCAGCTGGGGATGACGATCAACTAATCGAGGATGACTCCATATTCAGCAACACAAAAATCGATTTCCCTTCAGTTTGGCCCAATCTCTTTGATATACACATGGATAACTCCGTTCCGGTTACTGATATCCAGCAGACCGTGCCGAACGACATGGATGATCTTTTAGAGGACTGGCCCGAAGAAGCGTTACCCTGGTCCACGTTTTCTGGCGCATGGACCACGCATTCGGACGGGTCTCTTATCGAAGGCCTAGGCTCTTCATCTCAACCACGTAGCTCTACGCCCCCTTTGGCACGGTCCTATCTAACTGGAAGTGAAGACGATAGCTTCGCACTGGATCTAGAACCTGATCACGAGCAGGAGGATGCGAACATGGAAGATGCCGATTTCGAACGTGTTATGTTTCACCCATCCCTGTCAAGTCATCTCGCGGAGTTGACATTTTTGGGGTGCCAAGAACAACCTGGAGGAGTGGAGGAGTTTGACGTGCTTGTTGATGAAGAATGGAGCTGTGAGGACGAGTTGTTGTTCGATCTGTCCGACGTATTCGGTGACTCCAGTAGCCTTGGCGTTGAAGATGAGGCTGGATCCAATATTGTTGTCTCACAAGTTCCGGACAGAGGTTCTGATCAAGACATCTTCTTACAGGCGAAAAACAATACCGCGGATCAAGAATACGATTTCGACACACACTTTGGCATGGATGGTCAGGTGGTCCAGGGTAGCACAGATGACTGTTTTACAGATGTCTGGGATCTATAGTAACGTGTTTTTCTGCAACAGAATCTGACTTGGGAAACAAGTTTGCTGAAACTGATGCGTGACATATGAGATCCGACATACGATGCCGGGTATAATTGAAATGCTTTGATTAAGACTCCGCCACTCCGCTTAGGTAATTAGCATCTTTGAGGGAAAGACTGAGAAACGCTTAGAAACCACAAGTTATCGACAAACTTTGTCTCCATTCAATTTATATCGGTACAGCTGGGCTTCCTCTTCGACACTCTCGAAGGCTTTTCTAGCTCCTCCTCCTTCATAGTCTTTTGCCTCTAGCTCGTTCTGCTCATCACTTCGCCATGCTGCCGTTCAAGCGCAACAAGATCGACATCAGTGTGAGTTATCGATGCCGCGTACTCCTTGCAAACCTGCGTATTCATTATGGTTTACACAGAAACTGTCGGAGGAGGAGCAGAAGCTCTTTCGACTGTACGGCAAACTTCCAGCACACAAGAACATCTTGACTAAGATGCAAGGAGTAAGTTACATGTCTCACCATTCGCCTTTGTTCTTATTGTATGCATTCTAGGACCGAAAATATTTCGATTCAGGCGACTATGCACTCTCCAAAGCCGGAGTCGCACCACAGAACACTGTCGGTACTGCGATCCCTAATCCAGACAAGTAAGCTCCGCCCTCCATTCTTACCGCGCACGGTGACTCACTCATAGCCATGCATAGCATACCTCATGCATCATCACCGCCGACATCCCATACCGGCGGATTAAGCGTATCTCCCACAAATAGCTCATGTCCCGCAAAAGAGAGTTCGCTCTCCCATTCCGAGGAAGAAGAGCCAGAGAAGGACGATGCTGATGCAGGGGACCAGGAGGAAGCATAGACGTTTAATCTTCTCCCTGATTTCTATGCCATTCCACATCCCGACTTATTGATTCTTCAAAGAGCTTGAAGACGCTACGTTTCGCTCATGTATTCCCTATGTATCATCGGTACCCCATCCCATGCCTTCCAGATTCAATACTTGGCTACCCTTCCTGATCTGTAGTCTGCTGTTGTTTTGAATCTGCTTTGTATCAGTAACTACATAGTAGGATCCGCTTATCGTACATTCATCTGTTCGTGTTCTGGTGCTACATATCTATAATAATTCTGGAAATTTGGTGCGATGTGACTTGTGTGACTGTTTCTGCGATGTACGTGACTATGCGCGCTTGTGGCTGGGGACGCGTCTATTTCACGCGTTTCTCATTCTATTCAGCTTTGATCAAAAAATGTCTTCCTTACACAGCGATATTTGCGAATGGCTTGGAGCTACAGACTCAGAGGAGGACTCAGAAACACTTATAAATGAATGTACGATTTCACATTTGAATCTACAAAGAACAGTCATTGAACACGCTTTACAGGTGTATCCATATGCCAGATGTACAATCTGACAGCACAGGACCTCCAATATAAATGGGAAGCTCTCTCGTATGGTAAAGCGCAGACTATAGTCCGCTTTACACGCGAATCTGCAGTAGACATGAAGGCCCAGATCCAGCGGGAGATACAAGCCAAGAATGCGAGCAGTGTGTCCAAGTCAGCAGTAACGACTGGCTTTGCGCGCGGGAAGCTAGCGAATTCTGCAAAATTTGTTGGGGTGAATGCTAAGGGACTTACTGGGCCGCTCAAGGCTGCGGCTCGACCACCGAAAGCGCTTTTCGGAGGCATGGCGAGCGTCCCTGTGAAGCTTGAGCAGGACTTTGATGGCCCGATCGCCAGTTCAAGTAGGGTTACTTTTGTGGGTCAGAAAGAGGCTAGACAAAATCGTGCCTGTGAGTGTTGATCGTCATTACCTCGGTCTTACCTGCTCATCCAGCCCAAGATCGGTACATGTATGAAACTTTGGGCGAACGAAGTGAAAGTGCGTGTGGATCTGGTAAACCTTGTTGATGCTGCTCCAGCTGAGACTTATATAGCTCTGGATACACAACTCGATGGGTTTGGCGAACTCATTTTGAAACATTATCGGGATATCGGTCAGTTGGGTCATCCCGGTGTTTTCTCCGAGGTATGAGTACTTTAACAACCGATTTTGTTAGCTGATTTTCGGTGGAGGAATCTTGTGTTGTCGTGGGCCGGATCGTGCTAGATGCCGAGGCTTCTGGGCCAGGCGTCAAGTTAAATGATCAGTCGCTGATTCTCGAGGCATCACGAGCGCACGGCGATGGACTCCGTGTGCCTCTGCAACTCGCGCCGGATCTCAAGATTCGGGGAGGCTTTAAAGGCTTGGGTGGTGTGGGCCTATTTCCTGGTGCGGTTGTGGCACTCAAAGGGCGCAACGGCGGTGGAGGTTATTTCATTGCGTCTGAGATTCTGGCTGTGAGTACTTCAAGTCTCTGGTTTTCTTGTTGAGATCCAAGACGTACTTCGCAGATACCCCCGATGCCAGCGTCTCCTGCTCCACCGAGTAACGTTGCAGCAAGTTTCGACATGTGCATAGCATGTGGGCCATTCACTCCAGATGCTAACCTCGACTACAAACCATGGAACACTCTCATCAGCAACCTCAAGACATCAAAACCTGCCGTCGTCCTGCTCGTATGTACACTCATTATTCAATTTAATATTCGAATCTCACGATTAAATCAGCTCGGGCCATTCGTAGACGCTACACATACCCACATACGGGACGGCATGGTTGACGAGACACCACTGGACACTTTCAAACGCCAATTTATCGCTCCCCTCGGTGATTTCCTTTCTCAATCACCAACAAGCACGGTCCTTCTCGTACCAAGCGTGAATGACATCATCAGCGACCACGCAGTCTTTCCTCAATGCGAGCTTGATGACGAGTTTCGTAGCGATCCCGTGGGTCTTTCGAGCGCTATTGTCCTGCTCTCGAGCTAATCAAGTGTTGATCTCAGCGGATAAGGCTCCTTCCAAATCCTGCGCGCTTCTCACTAAACGGGATTTCTTTTGCTGTGTGCAGCGTGGATGTGTTGTATCACCTGCGGAAGGAAGAGTACATTAGACGTGGAGAAGAAGTAGATTCTATCGTATGCGAACCGGGGGCTGCTAGCGACCCTATGTCAAACCTTAGCAGATATGTTTTGCAGCAGAGAAGGCGAGACTTTTGCTATTATTCAACTTCCAGCAGCTTATATCCGACGATCTGCATAGCTTCTATCCGATATTCCCTGTTTCATTGGACGTTGCACATGAAGTCAATCTTGACGTATCGCATTCCGCAGAGTTGAGAGTCGCCGAAAGTCCCGATGATCCGGGTCCTGACGTGATGGTACTACCCAGTCGGTTGAAGCACTTTTCGAAGGTGAATCCGCTTCCTTGACACCACCCCGTCGTCTCTTTAACATCTGCTGCAGGTTGTGGACAATTCAGTTGTCGTCAATCCGTCATATTTGACAAAGGGCACGTATGCCACCCTCTCTTATTCTGGACAAGGAACGGGGTTTCCTAAAGATCGGATATCGGCTGATATTGCAAAGTTAACTTAGAATACCTCAGGTGACTGCTTGCACGATGTCGCACCTTGGATATAATCATTACTCTTTTCTGATGCGCTCATACTGCCGTTGCTACATTCAACCCCAGGCGTGGAGCGCTCCAAAATACCATCCTTCGTTGTCCAGTACTCTGAACCCATATGTAATTGGGGGTGGCATAACGACAGCCAGACTGTTCAGGATGACATCGTGCTTAATCCACTTCTTCACCAGATCGATTACCCAACACTATCTAAAATAATACGAGGAACACAGGGAAATGAATATAATAAATGACAGCAAAATGATGATGGAGAAATAGCTTGTCCAGCGGTGCCCGTAGGACTGTTGTATGCCATACTGGTCCTCATGATGCCGTTTAAGCCTTTTACTGAATATGCACAGAAACAATTGGTATAGCTCATCTAGCTCCTCATCATATAATATGGCAGCGAGGCAAGATATGGACATTATTCAGTAGGGAGTATCATTGTCATTCAAAGGCGAGAAGCATGAACCTCTTCCACTGATTCAAGAAATCCACTACGTCCTCGGTCTTCACAATGTTAGAGTTGTAATCAGCGCTAAGATCAATCACGCCGCCCCAAGAGGAGAGACGAAAGAAGCTAATTGCTCCAGTTAGTAATTCCATTGGAGAAATACTGAGATCTATAAAACTCACGGGCCAGGATCAACTCGGTTGACAGATGTGAAGAACTTGGTCACCGAAAAGAGTGTGTTCCCAGCGTTATCCGCGAAAGTGGAATTCAAGTAGTTTTCTCCTTTACCGTCACTGGAAAATGAGTAGCACTGATTTGGTGGCAGCCTGCTACGATATAAACAAACGTAATTGATTTGTACCCCACACTTACATGTTTGCAGTCGCAGCTGGTATAGTGGCAGAGGCGAATACTTCGCCAACCTGCGGCATGCAACTCAACGCAGCCGGCAATTCTATGTGGGATCGATACTGTTCCTTGGCTATGTCCGCAACCTTGAGAAGTATGTTCTTGTCCAATGGGAAGACACTTCCGTCAGGAGACAAGAACGCTGACACTGGAATCCTGGTCGTGGAAACACCAAGGATATAACCTGGATGGAGCGAGTACTTTGGATCCAACCGCCCTCGTAAATTAGCCAGAGATGTGTTGTTCAAGTAATGTGACGAATATGCTGAATTGGGTGGATTATCGACTATGACGACCATCGCTAACGCAGCGTGGGCTGGTATATTCTCAATACAACATGCTGATGGAAAGGAAACATCTACATACCAAGGTGTGTAAGTGTGAACCCAGAGATTTTCGAGGCAGTTTGAATTCCTTCTGATTCTTCCCTCGTTAAGGAAACCTCAGCGCGACGTGTCTTCGGCCACCCTGTATCTTTCGGGCGAGCTGTAAATCCGTACGCATCCTTCATATTCACGAATTAGCTATGAAAAAATCGAAAGAGACAATGCTTTTTTCACCTTCGCCGCAGCACTGAAGCCGGCGAGGACACTTCCAAGGGACTTGTAGTAGTCGTGGTCAAAGGAAGGTTCCTCCAGCGAGTTTGGTGCAATAGGAAGGGGTTCATTGGAGTTAAGTATGCTGTAGGCTGCCGGAGGGAGGTTTTCCAGCTCATTTCCCCATTCGATAGAGTCGGATGCGCTGTAGGAATCAGAGAGCACCCTGGCCAATTGCATCAGATAGCGATTCATGACGATTTTTAATCCTGTGCCATCGAACGGTGTGTGATGGGTATGGAATAGCAGACCGAATTTGGAGACCGTCCCATTGACGATTTCACCAGGGACAAGGTGCATCCATGTCTGGTCTCCGTCGGATGAAGGGACCTTCTTTTGGCCCTCGTTGACCCGCAATTGGTCAAGGTCGATATGTGAGGGTGAGTGGACAGTGAGAGTGCGATGCGCCCATCGGCTGATCTCTTGTGGACTCGCAGTTGTATAGGTCATCATGGGCAGCTCGAGATCGGATCCATTTACGGATGACGCAATGGTAGGAATTTGGAAGCGGAGCCAGCACCAGCATTCTTGAGCAGAAGAAGCCAGCTTGGTTGTGCTGACGGGGTCGTGCAAGTCGATAATGACTCCGAAGAATAATGTTTGTTCTCCCTTGATATGTCGGTTCATAATATCCTGGGCATGCTCACCGCCTCCAAGAGGGCGAACACATCCATTTCTGACGCCTTCGCCTTTGAATGGCTTCCATTTGAACTGTTCTAAATCGTAACGTGTAAGGAAATTAGCCATTGGTGACCTTGTCTTAGTGACTGAAGTTACCTCGAAGTTTCTCTATATACTGGTTACTAGTCACTGACGTTTCAGAACCGTTTCAGAATCGTTTCAGAGCACACTTTGAATACCATTTCTAAGATCCAAAGACTAAGCAAACTAGTAAGTACTGTCTGAAAATAGGCTCGAATTGATATTATTACCGTGATTGAATCTCGTAATCCACTTCAATCAGAAGGATCAAGGAGAGTCCAGGACGAGCTTTTGACTGCAGTCTTCTTGATGGGTGCAGAAGCAGGCAGTGAAGCTTGTTTCAAGTGAGCGCTGGAATCTAAAAATAGTGTCACACAAACATCTGACCATTTGACGAGTATAGTCTCTGGGGAATCGTGGTGTTCGGAAAATGTCGTTCGTTCTAGTAGGTACTGTGTTTGGCTGCTTCGGAAACAGCGGCTAATGGCGCCAATCAGATTGCATTTTGTGCCATGGAGCAAGGTGCGCTAGTTTATCCTGCAATGAATAAATGCTACTTAATCACGGAAAATAGGTTTTGGTCTTCTTGGTGCAATCTTCATGTAGGTCCAAATTCATCAGTGTCGCCATTTCACTGAGGTGTTTCTCAAATATGGGAAACAGCTTTAAACTGCGTAATCATCCTGACTACAATCCCATGATTAGTGTAAGTTTGTTCTATCATTGATCGGGACGCCACTCACAAGGATGAAGTGGTCTAATAATTTTGACCTCGCTTGGTTGTTCAGCAATCAATGATATTCTTATCGCTGGAACTTTGGCCTATATTTTCAACAAACACGGGACTGTATCGACGGGATGATTAATTGGTTTTAGTAGTATGAAGTTAACCTCTGTAATTGACCGTCTCGGTGTTCGGAACGAACCAAATGATCACGAAACTCATCACATTCTGCTTGCAAATGGGGTTGATTACAACGTAAGATTCTTGGTATTGACACACAATGGGTATGTACTCACTGCTTCCGGTGTACCGTGGCGGCGTCCATCACTAATGCTATAGCAATTGTGAGTGCTTCATCTCTGTATTGACCATGGCTCTGCAGGACCAAGATGCAGCGGGCAGTTTTTAATGCAACAGATTCCTCGAAAACGTCCTCCTGTTGAGTCGAGTCGCTATAATCCTGAAGCTGCTCAATATGCACTGTATTTACATTCATCAGCCGTAGTCAGATCATTGCAAGGAGCACAAATCGTGTATTTTTTAAAATACTATAAGACTTATTTTACTTCGAATGCTGCCGTGCACAAATCCTACTGAATGGATAGTTGACGACAAGTAGTGATGTTTATCCAAGAGTAGCTCGCAATAGGTCGCTCCTGCTTCTGCTAGGTCTTCACCATCCCTATTGTGGGCCTTAAGGAGTTCCAGACATGTGGGGAAATCAAGAAGTTGTCCTGACGGCAGCCAGTGAAGATATACTATCTTGACTTTTATGCTGATGGTTTATCTGGAGCGATGGTGTCAGACAAGGTTAAACAAATGATGTACCCTGCGGCTCGAACGCCTTGGAGTCGTCAACTCATCGAGGAGTAACAAAAAAATTAGAGAGCACGTTAACCTGCTATGAATGACTTTCATCAGCGATTGCCTGTCTTGGGATACTTTGCGTACTTTACACACTTACACCTGATGCCACGGAACCAAATGGACTACGCGTATACCCTCACGCTGGGATATTTGCGAGTCCAGGCATTGCAAACGAGTTAGGACTGTCCGTGCTTCGATGGACATCGGAATCATAAAAAATACCACGTGTATCTGAGGGTGAACAATACAACTCCGAGAAGGGCCTTAAAAGAAAAGAAAATCTTCGCGCCACTCCAACACATTCCTCATCTACATCTGAAAGGACACTTCCCCCAGTAAAACAAATGCAAAAATCAACCGCCAGTCCCTCGGCTGTCGTGCAATCAACAGACAATGGCTGCGTCGCCAGTCAACCCAAAGTCATAAATCAAACGATCGCCCAAACCCACACACCACACTGTGGCAGGGCCGGATGCCCGGTCGTTTTCGTTTACGACGTTGGGACCGACTGGCCCACGGTCAATCGCCTTGTCAATGACCACTCGCTGATCTGTGATGGCGGGTTTTTCGTGCTTGCTAATTCACCTCCCCGCGCCGATGCACACGACGCACAATATGCGTCGAACCCTCCGCAGCTCGTTCCAGAGAGCTTGGGTATCGATAACGGCAATGGCGCCACCGCGAGAGGTAGCAAACGGAGAAAAGAGGATCAGAGAATTCAAGAGCTTGAGAACGACGAGTACACCGAAGATGTGCAACCCACGTCCGTCAAGTGTCGCGGATGTCAGAAGGCCATCAGCCTTGACAAACGCTCCAGGTACTATCCTGGACTGTGGGTCAAGCACAGGGGAAAGTGCCGGGGCATCCTCAAGCTAGAGGTAGGTCAATTTCTCCTACGAACAGAATGAGTAACTAACTAAACTTATAGGCAGATAAAAAGCTGACTAGGAGCAGAGACTGGGGGTTTCTGTTAAATCTGGAACCGTGCCCGCCAACCGCCTCATTTGACGCGAGCGGTGAAAATTGGGAAGAGGGAGAGTCGGAAGAGGATGAAGATGAGGACGAAGACGAGGTGTTGGGATTCAGCAGTAAGTCAGTCCTCGATGGGAGCAAATAGTGTGACTCACCACGAACTCTAGCGTCAAACGTGCGATTCTATAACGACTGCTGGGAAAGGGGAGAAAGGTAGGGGCGTACCGGTACGCCACTACGAAGGAATTTATAGATAAAATATTGTGGGTGAGTCTCAAAGGCGAAGATTCAGAACGTGCTTGTCAACCCTTTGCTTTGTGCACTTACCAGTATCGGGCGTCCACGTCCCTTTGTTTACAAAATATTGTGCTTTCCTTCAAAATACAATGCCCCTTTGATGTTCTCCGGTATTTCTGTGATGAGAACACTGAACAAACGAGTAGGCGTGAAAGATAATGATCCTTTGTGCGCAATCAGCGGTTTTGAGTGCTCGGAATGAGCCGGCACCACCAGCCACTTTGTCTTTGTCTTTGCTTTGTCTCTTTACCCGGACCGTACATTCCGCTCGCTCTCATCATTTGCAGTTTGCCGTTCACATTACATTTTGATTATTGAGGTTGGCTTATCGACAGCCGAACGCGATGTCTCGATGAATCACACAGTCACTCAACAGCCCACACTCGGTCCCAGCACATTGACCTGACTGTTTTTGCATTAGAGGAAGCTGGACGAAACGGACAACCACTCGTTTTGCGCATCAACCGACGGCAGTCAACTTTCTAGTCGATCTGTTGGGCTGTATTCGAGATCTGCCCCTGCCCACGCCATATGATCGACTCTCACTCTACAACTGCCAAGTATCCCGCATCCTCATTGTATCCACTCGTCGCGATTTTGATGAGTCGGGTGAATAGATCACTGTATCATACACTTACGCATGCCCGGTCTCGATTGGTTCAAGGTCAATGCATAGGGGTGACAAAAGGGCGTAAGTTGGACTGGCCCGGTGGATCTGGTCCTAGACCCAGACCGTTTTCTGCTCTTGATATCCCAATTCCGTACCGTCCCGTCTATGGTTCCACTCACAACTTGTTTACGATCTGCACTCCAGCTCACGGACCGCACAGGCACTTTGTCCCATAACCATTTGACAATGGTCATACCTGTCTCAACATTCGACAACATCACTTTTCCATCACTGTTTCCGCTTGCAACCACCATGGCGTTTGGAGATAAAGCTATGGTTATTACGAGTACCTTGTTCCCCAAATCCCAACCTTGCCAGTCATCACCCATTTGTGCGCCGCTCTCCAGGTCCCATAGTCGGAGTGAGCCGTCTTCCGAGCATGTTATGATGCGTCGTTCACCAAGAGAGGTGCACAATACCTCACACCCGACTGACATAACCTCGTATCGTCTGGCGAGGCATGACCACTGGCATCTCTTGTATCTCAGCGGTAGAAGAGCATGCGGTCCACGTTTGGGGCCGCATATCCTCTTGCGTCTTTGTGGGTGACGAAGGCATGGTCGGCGCTTAGTGTCTCTACCGTGGTAGATCGCGGACTATGGATGCAAAAGAATTTCGCCGTGATCTTCAAAAATTTGCTCAAGAGCCACAGGTCTGCTCACTATTATCAATAGGATTGTACGATGCATTTTTGACCAAACAGTCTACTCACAGGAATTCAGTCCTAACACAATGCGGCTTTAAGACTGTATGCAGGTGCTATCATGCCGTGATTTGAGAACGCCACGGAGGTCTTTGCGGATACCCAAGTTCCTGACAAGCGAACGGTCAGCTTTGCCTTACAAAAGCGGCGTTCTGACCAACTTAGTGCTCCAATCACCGGCGAGGAGTGTCTGGATCGAAATCAAGGAAGTTGAGCACCCATTCTTCAAGAAGTTTGACTCATGTATTTCCCCATGCTGCGTAAACAAAGCGCTCAGTCTGCATATCGGCATTATGTGGATCTTTACAGAGATCTAGAGTGTCGCACCTCCTCCACTCCGCACATTCCTTCCAATCGAACCAAACGACATTTTCGTGATGATAGTCCTATTAATATTGTATGTTGTACTGGCATTCCAGCCCGACTCCACGCAACTCGTGTTCGGACATTCACCGGGCGCACGAGCAACGTGGATGTTGACGTTTGATCAACCAAAGTCAAATCACGGACGTCGCCTTTCGGATTGCTGTGTATTAGACTGCAGTGTATTAGTTCATTGTACAGATTGTCAAGTATCGGCAAAGTTCTTTCATAGATGAGACGACGGACCATTGAATCAGATGGTTAGGGTCATTCTAAGCGCCTGATCCTGTGTAATACGCTCGGTAACTTAACTGCCACACATGAAACTCGATATTAGCAGATACACTTTACGACTATAGCTCCTCTGTCTAAAAAGAGGAATCAAGAAACCTCCTCTAAAAAGCAAACTAAGTGCCTCTCACGAGACGGGTTCCAGAAGCCCAGCACCGGAACCAGCATAAACGCAGTCCATCTTTACATCCGGGAGCGGGTGATCGCTGGTCCCTTTTCAGAAGTGTCAAAGCAGTAGCATTGTGAACACATAAATACCCTACCAGCATGACAGTACGGAGTTCCGTCCTCCTTGTGTCCCCACCACATCACAGGCGACCACTCGTCCACGAGGTTTGCGAGGGTCTGGACGTGGCCGTATGCAGCCGGCTGGGGACCGCGCGGTCGGCGCAGTGCGACGAAAGTGAAGAAACAGGCAAATATGCATAGCGCTATGCATAAGTTCCAGATCTGAAGGAGGCGTGAGGATTTTCAAGTTGTAGCAGCTTGACATAGACAGTCAGTGCGAACCTGGGCAGTATACATGAACGCCGTCAACGTTAATATTTGTCCATTAACTACGGTAGGAGATGTGATAAACGAAAGCCCAAACATCCAATCTATGATTGTCAAGGATGGTGTTCATCAACACCGATAAAAAATACTAGATGGGAATGACTCACGCAGGATAGGCTTCGCAACGAAAAGTACGAGACAAATCGGATGAGTGAAAATCATCTTAAATGGGTTCGTCGCCGTTTTAAGTCCTTTCCTTCCGGTAGCACATCTCCACTGTCTTTCGTCTCCGATGGCATTTGTGATGAGCTCTGAGCAATGCAGCCCAAGCGTCAATGGCCCCTGGACAACTGCCATAGTGACGAGGAGCAGAATATACCCCTCAAGAACACCTGGCGTATTATACCATATATAATTGGAACCGTTGGGCAAGAGCGACCACGTTTGTAAGGTCAGCGGACGGAGGCTAAATAAAGGGTTCCAGAGATACATGACGAGTGCGGCCCATCCAGCGCACGCTACAACAATCACCCACAGAGAAATGATGACTTTACGGATGCTAGGGTGAGCATGCCACGCCGAGGGCTGTGTCTCTGGCGGCTTCACTGGTCCTTCATCCGTGTCTAGGTCACACACACGATGCATGCACCGGAAAGGAGCAGGGGTCAATTGTGTGTGGTGAACCATTGCAGCAGTCAAGTCAAAAGGTGAGGAGCTCCACGTCAATATTCTGACAGCCCGTATCCCCGATAATGCGATCATCACCTGGAGGAGGAGTGCGACACCCAAACCGAGGAGAGGTAAACCTGCGATGGCAATACCCTCATATTCTTGTGCTTGTAGCAATTGGAGGTCGGTACATATGACGATTGAGGCCGAGCTGTAGGATATAATGAGGAGGACAGCCGAAACACCGTTAAGCAGGGCGCCATTAGGGTTATACCATCCACGAGCTGCGGTCAAAAGGCGCAGATTGGTGTTGAAACGAAGCCGAGACTCCGAGGCTAGCGCAGAGCGCAATGAGATGCTGTGTACGAAGCCTGTAGACTCGGTGCATAACGTGACGATTAAGTTGAGTGCTAGGGACAATATCTCCCAATGCAGCTCCACCTGAGACACCCCCTGAGTCACCGACTGAGGTTGCGTCCCAAGATTGACCATGTTGGCCACTGCTACACCGTTGCTTCCGTGTTTGGCTAGAATGACAATGCCTGAAACGATGCATAAGCAGCTGAAGATACTTGAGCATGCCACTCCAACAATGGCATATCTGCGAGATGTCAGACTGCGGTCGTAGAAATCAGTTCTGATATCAGCGGTGACCTTCGCATCAGATATCATTGAGTCAAAGTCCTGATGATTCGGGAGTGCATTATATGC
This sequence comes from Suillus cothurnatus, assembly GCA_016758765.1. NCBI lineage: Eukaryota > Fungi > Basidiomycota > Agaricomycetes > Boletales > Suillaceae > Suillus > Suillus cothurnatus. Next base: position 162,843 of record JABBWL010000095.1, read on the forward strand.
AAGAAGACCGGATGCACGCGAACTTTCATCTGTCCGGTTGGAAGAAGCTGTCATGGGAGGCGGAGACAAGAAGGCCAGCGCATCATGGGCACACAGATTAAATATGATCTTAGTCTCTGGTGCATGTGGCTTCGTGATGGAAAAGCGGTCGTGTGAGGCGGTGTTTATGTGCATCGCGTTGATTTACATCACATCGCAGTGCGGCAATACTAAAAGTACACATGTCAGGATGGCGATCACGGAAAGTCAGTCAAACTTAACCACCTTGTACTGCATGCATATCCGCGCAAAATGCACAGACCAGCCATTGTTTATCAATTAAGTAAGGGCAGCGAGAAAAAGGATCAGAAATCAAATAAGTTTGCAGGTGTGAATCATCAGAAAGTAGCAGTGATATATGGCGTAAATAGACTGCACATGCATAATATGACTTCAACGCGACTTCAAAGATACTCACCTTGATGGGAATGTCAAGTTGATCAATCGATGTATCCCAAGCATGATATATTTGTCTCTTTTTGGATGGTCTGTAAACTCACGTGGGATGACTACTGGCATCCAATGAGCTCCGAAGCATAATAGTACAGGGTTCCCCGGCATGCTCATTTCCAGCGGTTGCCAGTGTTGGGAATTTGAATGTACGCGACCCTCGTTGTCAAAAAAAGCCCTGTGAAAGCTGCGTTGACTTATAGCAGCATGAATGATTTGACGAACCTCGATCCACTGTGGAACCTCTATTTATCAAAAAGTGTTCGAAGAGCTCCACAATTTTTCCAAGGGCATCAATATTACCAACAAAGTGCATAAGGAATCATATCAGAGAGCGCTTCTTCCCTGTACCAAGCCAGAAGTGCTGAAAATGGCGTATTATTCGCTACGTCACATTGAAGAAGCTGGGAGCCACCCCATTAGACTGCATTGAATTTGACGGTCTATTACAGGAAGGGGGAAATATAGTAAACATGGGAGATCCTCACTTCACGAGTGCGTTGCCCCTGCATGATGCGTTCATGAGCGTTACCCGACGTTAATGTTGCACATACCTATTGACCATGGCTCGTTTGTGCGTCTGCTCTTTATCAGTGATAGTTTTGCTGTATCCGTGAACAACAGCAATGATATCTCGTGCTGGACGTTCCTCCACTGTCTTCCCACTCTTGTTTTTACTGGCGGCTAATACAGCATGAACACTCGCCCTCATGCGCTATTTCCTGAGCGCTTCTGTGATATGCACTTATCAGCGGGGGAAGCGGTGACAAGGGCGTGGCGGAGGATAGGTAGTGGCGGTGCGGGGGTAAGAGCGTGAATATAAAGGAGGGCACAGAAGACGATGCGATCTACCCTTGCACGCTTTCCGTGGTTAAGCAGGGAAGATGCGAGGAAATGAAGAAGGGGGTCGGATGCTAGCGGAGCAAGCATTTATGACGCGTCTGGAGTTGAAGTCTGGGTTGGGGGCGCGGGGGGAGATAATATATCTGATTGCGAGGAAGTCTTCAAATCGATGCCTGATGAAGTCCTCGTTAATTATAATTTCAAGTGGCACTGCACTCTGGTTGAGTGTTGATTCATTTATCGACAGTAAAACTATTAGCACGGCGAGCAAGGATTGGGAGCGTGTGCAGCGCGACAATGGATGGAGGTACTGATGCATTGAGGACATGATAGAAACAAGTGCCTCTACACGTTAAACGCTGCTGGGCGCATTGTCACTAACGATCGCGAAGAGAGCCGAAAGCAAAGAATCTAGACATGCGACTGGCGACAAAGCGTTGATGCGACTGTGACGGGCATGTGACACGGCTGGCACTGCTAGTGTTCCTGCAGGCCTGAATCCTCACCGCATGCTATCTCGTGCATCGTTCCAAACAGCAATATTAATTTTCTGGTAGCCACGCCCCGAGGCCGCATGCACCACCCTGATCAGCAATGCGAGGAACTGACCATAAGCTGTCGTGGTAACTCTGCACATGTCTGTTCTGGCTTTTCCCATGCCCGCCCTTCAATTCACGCTGCGTAATAATCGATAACCATTCGACTGGGTCCTGGTAGACTCCGGGCCGCCCTACTAGTACATTTCCCTTTCGCTTCACTTTCCAGCCTGCCCATCTTAAGTCAAATTCAATGTGCTTAGCATATTAATGTCACCATGTGCTGTATTCCGGATCGATCCTGCGCTACTCGTATTCTGACGTAGACCCCTCATTAATGCATTATTGGCCTTCAGTTATAGTTCCTTTCCGCTTATGGCCAGGATGATCGTATTTTTATGGACTCATGGTCCTGCACACTGCGACAGTCTTACAACTTTCCCAAACTCCAACCCAGCTTGCAAGCCGATCCGGTACTTCCAGGCCACCATGATTATCTTACATCTCTGCCTTCACCCCAAGCGAGCAAAACTTCACCCGGTTCACGTATGTTGAGCAGAGGTTCAAATTGCAGCACAACACTAGACTGATACCGTTATTTACGCTTCGTGAGACTAGTAAGTTAGTTTTGTGCGCTTTCCAAGAACTGATGTTGATTTAGACCCAGTTTGTTGATTTCGCCAGTTCTTATATTGTCTCCTCAAATTATTATACCATACAAACATAATCCCAAACGACATGCGCACCACTCAGTACTGATCACTGATCACACACCGCATATGTGTAGTTTGCTGATTGTTATCGACAACGTCTGTACATTTCAACCTACGAGACTGAGAACATTCGCAAACTCTTGGCCTGGCACAATCTCATTCGGGCCGCCGAGCAACCAACGATGGGTGCATAGAAATCATCGAACCCCATTGGTTGAAAATATACCTGAAGAACATACCTGTCTGTCTCGCACTGCAGTAACTTCAACAACTGACCATGACAAGAGCAAGTAGATCACCTTGGGCATTGCAGAAATTCGGTTGTCTCATAGGTGTTGGTGAAGCAAGAGCTCCGAGATCTTTAAATGAACTAGCGAGAAACATCAACAAAGAGATTACAATATACGAGAACTCGATGTGAAAATGAGATACTTTTCATGTACCGTACTTCCATTCAGAACCATTGAAATTTTGAGCAGCAGATATACTACAGCCGGCTCCGTACTGAGACGGACCGATGGATGGCAAATAGCCTCATCATTTCTGCTTCCGAGATAGAGAATATCGTATCCCTGCAATTACAGCGTACCCAAACTAGACGGGGCTGGTAACCCGTGACACTCGCTCTATGATCCAGGACCTCAGGTGAGAAATGTGAAAATTATTGGCCGCCAGTACGAGCCACATCGCTAGGCAAAGTATAGCAAACCAAATTGGAGATGCGATCGAGACGGCGGCGACGCCAGCAGTGCGGAAAATTAGGACAGACAATGCTGCAGCAAAGAACGCCATTCTGTCAAAAGATGAGTCAACGACCCATGGAATATAACTGGAAACGCACGCCCAAATCAGAAGTGCAAACGGCAGACTCAGCATGAGCGCAAGGCTCTCGAGGCCGAGCATAGAACGCGACATCCCTACCATGAAAGAGGCCTGTGGACATGGAGAAGACAAATCATGAGATAGAATGGAAGCGTACCACCTCTTCAGCAGAACTTCGTCTGCTGTCATTAACTTGCCCAGCCAACACCAGTGAGACCACTAACGAACCCATGACACAGAGGGTAGATAGATATGTAAGAAGGGTTGCGGCAATTTGAGTCTGGACGGATTGGACTGCGAGAAAGCTGATATCAACAGCAAGCATCACAGTGGACTGAAATGGTCATCGATTGCATGAGAATATGAAGCGGAGTATAACTCACATATATTGTGTATCCACTCCATTCAGTGGTAAGCCTATCGATAAAATTCTTCCACCGTGGCTGAACCATGGTTTCATCGACCCATATCCTGTGAATAGCCTTGCTCTGTGCATCAAATGATCCAAACAGCAAAGTGTTCATGACCCGAAGGATCCTTTTCGAGCGGACGTTGGGTTTTCCGTACAACGATTGGTCTACACCAAGTCGAGCGCCTGGTTGTCCACAAAAATTCACAAACTTGGCATTGCCTAGCAAAGCGGTCAGGAAATGGGCTACGCAGATTATTGGCCTGAGCTCACAGAAAAGTCTCGTGAATCGGGCTGAAATCGGCAAATATATCAGTAGCAATTAACTGACCTTCCGTGATTAGACTTACCAGCAATCCACACGGAGTGCTCATGTTCTTTGTTAGTACTACCTGAAAAAACAATCAACAACGACTCCCCACATCAGGGTATAATTGACTCATGAGCGAATCCACAAGACCGAGCATACTATTAACCTCATCCGAAGCAAAAGGTGCTAGGCATGTTTCAGAAGTGATATTTTCTGTCGCAACTCAGTCTTGCAGGTTTGAACACTGAAGATTCTTTATTACTCACCTGCCTGAGCAAGCATGACAATTTCTTTAAGCTTGACGACGACATCTTCCGGGAGGGAGCGTTTGTTTGGGAAAAGTTCAACATGTTTCCTATCAATAACATGATAGGTAAATCACGGGATGTAAAAAAGGACTGTAAAAAAGTGAGGACGTATACTTCGGTCGTGTGAGGGAACAGGCATACTGTTAAGAATCGTACGAACCAGTACTGCGACTCTAGTGCATACCCTGGAAGCGACGCAATTACACAAGCTCGAATATAAACTAATCTACGAAAAGAACTTACTAACGTGGCTTTTACGCTCTACACCTCGAATTTTGTTCATGAGGGGATCAGAGATGTGGTCTTCGAACCAGAAAACGACGCGTTTGTCGTGATCGGCAAAGTAGTAGCCCCAGTTCTCTACGCCATCAGTCACGATAAGCTCCAACACTAGCTCAACGAGTGGATGCTTGGAAATTTGTGCTTCATTCAGTTTTCTGTACGCCTTCCTGACGGCTTCACCTATTTTGGCAGCAATTACAGGGTCTCGAACATTGGCATCAGTGAAAACTCTCTAGTGCGTGGTATGAGTCCTTTAAGCCGTGTATAAGGGGGCAGTAAACGCACTTGTTCCGGATAGTAGAAAACAAAGCCCCTTCCGGGTGCGTGAGTGGCTCCCATCCTGCTACAGTAGCAAATTCCCTACAAGCTCATTTCAATCACACCGCTGGCGCTCTCACCAGCATGCTTACTCGGAACAGTCAAAAGGACCCTTCTCAACCTTAAACGCTGCATACTCATCTTTACTGGGAGCATAAATTAGAATAGTAGCTCACTCGAAATATAAATTTCCTACACTATAACATCCCTGTCGTATCTCTTGACTTGCTTTTCGGGTACAATGGGAACCAGAGTGATAACATGACATGACGCCACAAAAGGTGATGGTGTGAGGTTGCAAAGGTTTGGATCGGGCAATGGCATAGCGAGGGTTACCGACTTGATCACTGGTTGAGAGCTTAATGCTAAACCGGCCCCTGGTCGTTGTTGAAAATTCCTCTCCTTTCCATTAAAGAACGTTCGAATAAGTCGCAGCAGGACAGAAAGGAGACTCCTGTACGAGTGAAATGCGACCGTCTTGACGATGCGCCTCAACCAGGAGATGAACACATGAATGTATCGTCCATGCATGATCATTGTGGAGAACAAGTTGAGCCAAGTACAGAGACTAGGGAACTTTACCCGGTAGTGGGAGAGAAGGTAAAAACAATGGGTAGTCTTGAATGAGTAGGGGAATGAGCGTTCGATTCAGTAAAAGATCATGATTAGTGACTACATACATAATGCCAGTTGGATTCGGCACAGCAACGGCAAAAGCAGGTACTGCTTTGTGGCTTAGCTAAGAGAATTACGACACTCGCTCTTTTCAGAAGCAACGCACTTCCAAAACCCTTCCCCCCTCAACTGGCAACACACGTGTCTGAATATGTTCTTAGCATGAGACACAGTCAGACCGTATTAGATGACCGATCGTGCACATGCGTCATGTCGCACGCACAGATTAAGTCGCTTCGGTTTGAATTTTTTTGTGCGCTCACTGTTCGAACGAATAACACCAGCTTAGAGCCTCTCTGAGCTCTTCCCAAGTTGCACGTACTTTACGAGTCGAAACATGCAAACAAACCATTCAAAATCCAATCCTTCGACGGTCTTGGATATCATTGCTGCGCTATAGACCATCGTAAGTGCCAAGTTTTAGACACTGCGAATAAAAATTTCACTTCAGCCATGGTCACGAGCAATCGTACTTCCGTGAGGATATTCCATCCGAGGTGTTATTGACCATTAGCAGCCTAAGATACTCGACCTCAAAACCCTGTACTCCCGAACTACATTCCTCGATCCCAATCAATGTGCAATTGAGCTCAAAGACCAGAGCATCAGTGCCATTATCACCGAACGCCAACACCAGTTGGATACAGTTTTGCACGACATATGAAGTCTGTAAACAGTCATTGATGGTATTCGTGGCTCTTTCGTATCCATTTGACTATGCTACTAGGCCATCGTGCTTATATTTTAGGATCAACTTAAACATTCATTTGAGTCATTCTTCAGAAAGCTGTTCTCAACCTCCTTCGCTAATGGACAACTGCATATTGCGCTTTCGAAACTTCGATGTCAGCATGACGTTCAAAGTGTATTTACCAACAACACCGAAGAGGAAATTGTAATGCAATTTGCCGACCTACAAGTATCGAAAGCATCGTCCGCATTCGAATGGAGCACTTGTTAGCATTATGATGTAACTTGACGATAACAATGTCAGGCATATGAATCACTGGGGAGATTGCTTGGCAGACGCAGCACGCAGCGGTGAGATGTTTTCGTCCAACAGCACATACATTTTGCCACAAGTTCGGCAGATATTCCCTCCGCCACTGTGTCGTTTGCAACCCACGCTTCGTCAGTCAACTTGCGAAGGGAAATAAAACTGTTTGACTACGGTGCATTACCGGGATCTATAGATTACAGGTTACTGGTGAGTCGACGAGCCTACGTCGCATTTCTCACTGGACAGAACAGCCTGCTTACAAGATAGCTTCAGGACTCTGCATCCAGGAGTTACTGCGCCGTGATCTGAGAACGTGCAAGAGATATATTTGTGGACTTCCAGACTCCCTGGTGAGCAAGCATTCAGCCCTTCCTTGCAGAAGAGCCCTGATCATTACTCACGAGAAGCGGTGCTCAGATCTCCAGAAAGAAGCACGACGTGTAACTTAAGACAGTATCGTTGAGTCTGAGATTTGGCGTCCACCCAGGTACGTATTACATGGATTATCCTCTTAGGTTCATCTTAACTAGTCTTTGCCCAGCGGTTACCACAACAGAATTGAAATCTATTTATCTTTGTCCACGCAGGTTCGAAACCGCCTGAAGGACAGCATTTCTTTTCTATCGGAACCACATCTTAACTGGTATTAACCAAGTAGTTACTACAACAGAATTGAAATCTGTTTCCCATGTCCCGCGCAGGTTCGAAACTTGCCGACTGGCAGGTATTTTTTTCTATTGGAACATACCTTGACAATATTGATTCATGGATGTATCCTCGGAGGTCCGACATCTGCACTTCGTCCTGGGCAAAGTGGTTGCCGTGACAGAATCTAAATCTGGAGTTGGTTCGAAACCTGCTGGCCACATTTTTTTGTTTCATCAGAACATGCCTTGAAGATTCCCTCGTGGATGGTTTCCTTGGAGGTCCAACTAAACTAGCTCAATGGTTACCCTAACAGAATCGAAATCTATTGCACCTGCCGACAACAAGGTTTCTAATTCCCTATCAAAACACGCCTTGACATCGACTCATGGATGGTTTCCTCGGAGGTCCATCTAACTGGTCTTAGCCAAGTAGTTACCACAGCAGGTTCGAAACCTGTTTCTGTTGGAGTTGGTTCGAAACCGGCTGGCAACATTTTTGTGGTGTATTGGAAGTCCATCTTAACTGGGCCCAGTAGTCTCTCTGTGAGAAGGAACTCACCTTCATGCCCTGTAAAGGTCGTCTCAGAAACATATATCCCCGAGGTTTGTACGCGCCAATGTAGATTCTCGACAGACGTTTACAAGAGCCCTCCACCAACGTTGGGAGTCGGGAACACAAATTACTACTCTTCCCTAGCACGCTCATGTTATTCCCCGTGTTGTCCGCCTCGTCCTTCTGGTCGAGGTAGGATTCACCACTTATGCCGCTTTGAAGGCATCGCCCACTGCCTTAATGGCGTCATCAGCTTGCTGCTTCCCAACCTTCAGCGCAGCATCCATCCCAAGAATCTGATGCGGTGCTCCTGGGTAAACCTTTGCCTCTACCTTCACCCCAAGCGACTTCAACTTCTCGCCATACGCGATACCTTCATCCCGCAAAATATCGAGTTCGCAGACGCTAATGTATGCAGGTGGGACTTTTGCAAGCAAAGCATCCGATGCGAAGATGGGCGAGTTGTCTGGTTCTGTCCGAGTGGCAGGATCAGGAAGATACATGTTGCGGAACCACATCATTCGCCCTTCGTTCAGCCAAACGGTGTTCTGGCACTCTTTCCAAGACGGGTATCTCTCGTCAGTGACAGACGCGGTGTTGTCGATCACTGCGAGCTAGTGAGAAAAACAGATATCTGTAGTGCTGCATACTTACCAGGTACAAGTAAAAGCTGGAAGATGATAGGGATAGGAGGCGTGAGTTCTTGTGCCTTGAGACATGCGATTGCAGCTAAATTGCCGCCACTGACAAGAGTTGATGCTTCCTCATATAGGATAAGATAATACGCACCTGGACGACCCTCCGACCGCGATTTTGTTCACGTTCACATTGAACTCCGCCTTCCCGTTGTAATAGATGAATTTCAATGCATCAATCGTGTCCTCAACTGCTGCAGGATATGGGTTCTCAGGAGCCAAGCGATAGTCCAAGGCCACTGAAACGCAGTTGTTCTCTTAAACGCAGTTAAGTTCCAGTCTGACATTGACCCTCACTGTCCGACCTCACCTTTGCATTGGCGTGATATGAACGAGTTCAAAGTATCGATACTCCCAAGTGTCCATCCGCCTTAGGACTCTCAGCTAACTTTCGCCGAATAATCACTGACCCTACCTCCATGAATATATAATATCACCGGCCACCCTTCTGGAGGAGGGGTGCCTTCCGGTATGAAAGCCCGAATCTTGCAGTTCTGCAAATTGATATCCTTCACAGCCCCCACCGTTCTGACAGACGAGCCACCGGGGATATAGGGCGCCTTCCTGATATCCGGATGCCAGGGGATCATGTGCGGGGGAACGCGGTGTGCTAGATGAGTATTGTGGATTGCGACATATTCAGGGTCAAGGCGGGGAAGAATGTCAGGGTGAATGGCGGAGGGAAGGTCTGACATGGTGCTGCTGAGGTTCAGGATTATAAAGTGCAATCAAGCGAGATAGTCGATACTTGAAGGTTGCATTCTCATTATAATCGGAGTGAAGGACACATGACATGAGTTATAATTGGCAAAGATAAGAGTTCCTAGATAGGGATTAGTTGTACAAGTCAGAAGACTGCATTCGAGTGTATATCTCGTAGGCAGACCATTCGCGGAAGGAAGAGCGTTTTCTATGGGTGTTGTCGGTCTCGAAACACGTGCGAATGGCGAGGTCAATGAGATAGGTTCTCGGTGAGAGATCTGCCAGGGAACATTAACTGTTCGTTCAGTCGATTCAATTCAAGCGAAAAGAATTAAACTCGGAAAAATGCCGGGGCTGCTAAGACGACGCACAACCGGGGGGCTGAGGAAATGGTGGATAAATATGATGAACTAGCGAGATACATCGACAATGACACACAAAAACCAGATGCGAAAATTCCAGTGTCCAGATGCTACAGTGTTCGTGCCCATCGACGCACGGGGGAGATGCACAACAAAGAAAAAGAACGAAACGAGTTCGTAATGGAAGGGGTCGTTGATTGCACGTTTGCTGCATCTGGCACGGTGGCACAAGGATTAGGGACAGTAGATGTCGCGGACCGGCGGTAGGCTGAGTCTTTGATGACAATCAAAGGCTGAGCCTAGACTAGACCTGACCTTGGGATTGATCTTGCCGCTGCTGCGTCTGTGACAATGCCGAATGGGTTTGCACTTGACCTTGCGATCGACCTTGCTGTGTTGGTCGTCCGTTGCCATCGGCGTGCTGAGGAGACGCACAACAAAGAAACAGCACGAGATGGAACAATCGGAGGAGTCGTGGATGGGCTGTGTGTGGTAGTACCATTAGGCTGAGTATGTAGAAATTTTTTCGGTTGCGGCCGCGGAACGACAAATAATACCTGCATGGAGTTTATCGACAACATGGGGATACCTTGGGTGTTACTGGAGTTCATTTTCTTCGTTGGTGTGAGGCGGAATAGTGAGGAAAGCCGGCTGATGAGCGTATCTGGATCTGAACGCAAACGTTTGTTCGATACATTATTTGGGGGTGGAAAGCGGTGAATGAGTGAGGACAGGCGAGTGAGGAATGCATGTAGGTGAAACCTAGAAGGTCGTGACTCGTGAGGGTTGTGAAAAATCGGTCGCTTTATCATTGTCGGATCGAGAGTTGTAAAGTAGCAAGAAAAGCGAATGTACTTGCAGAGGAATGAGGGTGGGCATCGTGTATACTAAGCAAGAGAGTCTGAACATGAAGTAACTGATTAAAAAAAACTGATTACGCACAGTAAGATCAGCTGCCATGCCGTCAAAGAACTTGGTGAGATTTCAGCGACATCCCCGAACTGGTAGCATCAATATGGAATGTTGCTGTCCGCACATGCGCATTAGTGTCGTTGCAACGACTAGCAGCTTCCTATCAGCGGAGAAGACCGCACATTCCATATCATCTTTTTGATGGAGATTCATCCCGAGATTCCACAGACGCGCTGTGCAATCATAAAATATACTTGCAGTAGGTGGTTCTTTCCAGACAAGGTGATGGCGCAAAGCATCCATGTGTGACCATCAAGAGTGGCGTTTTGCTGTGTCGAAAATCCAGTTGAAGCGGAGATAAGCTTCCAGGAAGTTCTATCCATCCGAAGTCTATGCCAACCTGTGAAATCTGCCAGACGGTCCGCGGATAGTGACTTGTTCAAGTGACGGTTTGCTCTGGGCATGAAATTTAAAGAGTGGGGAATATACAAGAGAGACCTGACATGACGAAGAACGGATATACATACATGCATATGCATTAGACTGCATAGCGCCGTATCTCACGATCGAATTTCTTGGTTTCTTTGGAAGTATACATAGCTGATCGGTTGTCGGCGGTGCTGCCTATGGCCTTCCGCTCAACGGTTGTGGTGAGACACAGCCACAATTCACTGTATGTAGATGAGTCAGATCTCGGTAATAGTAATCTGAGCGCTACGCTCATGTCTCTTTGCGTTTTAGCTGAACCACTCACCGGCTTTATGCAGTTACCGGTACTATTAGCGATGCTAGATAGCACTCATAAACATACTGTATGGTTACTCTTCTTCCTTCGATCTCATTCTCCATACAAGAATCAGAAAACGTCAGCAACTGGTGTATTCGCGCCATGGCCCAAGACGCAGCGGTATTCAATTTCACTACTAGCGGAAGCATGGCTTCCCTGATGACTGGTTTCGGTATATCAACTATGTATGACTGTGACATCGAAAACCATATTGACAGCAATACTAACAAATGCCGACAGAGTTTTCTTGATTTTGACCGCCCAAGTCTGGATCTATTTCCGAAGACATACAATTCGATCTCGGGAAAACAGGCATAGCAAAGCTCTCGTATGAATTAATGTCGCATATCACAGACTAACTAGTAGCTGACAGTGCGGAACAGGTTGCCTTCATCTGGTAAATATCTCCAATTATGTTATGTATGCATCAGTTGGCGGAAAGACTGATATTATTCTAGGTTAATGCAAGTCGCTCAGCTGTGAGTCCCTATTGAAAATATACGTACAGGCCACTGAAAGTCATCTTAGGGTAATTACTAGTGGGATCTCATGCGTTCATACGATGGAGTTTGAGGATGAACCCAATTTCATTGGCTATTTGTCGACGTTAGTATCGTCGGTGACTCGTCAAGGCGCTTTCTGACAGAAAGACAGTGAATGGGCGTTTTACACTGGAATAGGTGTAAGTTGGGCTTTTCTTCCCCAGGCCTCGACCTAATCATTCTCACTGTCGTTTCACAGACTTTGACCACGTCCCTTGTGCATAGCGTTTTCATATATAGGGTTTTCAGAAGTACGTGCTACTAACCTATTACTATCATGCTTCTTTCTGATTCGCACACGTGAAGTTGAGAAGTGTCTCTGTGGCAGACGGAGAATGTCGTTCGTTCTAGTAGGTACTGTGTTTGGCTGCTTCGGAAACAGTGGCTAATTGCGTCAATCAGATCGCACTTTGTGTCATGGAGCAAGGTGCGCTGTTATCCTGCAATGAATAATTGCTACTTAATCACGGAAAATAGGTTTTGGTCTTCTTGGTGCAATCTTCATGTAGGTCCAATTTCATCAGTGTCATTTTAGGCGTTTCTCAAATACAGGAAACAGCTTCAAACTGCGCAATAATCCTGAGTGTAGTACCGTGGTTATTGTAAGTTTGTTCTACCTTTGATCGTGATGCAACTCACAAGAATGAAGTGGTCTATTTTGACCTCCCTTGGTTGTTCAGTAATCAATGACGTTCTTATCGCTGGAACTTTGGCCTATATTCTAAACAAACACAGGACTGTATCGCCAAGGTGATTGGTTCTAGAATGAAATTAACCTCTGTAGTTGACCATCTCGGTGTTCAGAACGAACCAAATGATTACGAAACTCATCATATTCTGCTCGCAAACGGGGTTGATTACAACGCAAGTTTCCTGGTATTGACACACGATGGGTATGTACTCACTGCTTCCGGTGTAGCGTGGCGGCATCCATCACTATAGCGATTGTAAGTGCTTCATCTCGTGCGTCAACCATGACTCTGACCAAGATGCAGTGGGCAGTTTTCCGTCTCGATACTTTCCATCTATATATGTGTTTACCTATTGGAGGCTGTGAGATTATTCTTGTTATCAACCTGAGTATACAGAATGTTCTGACGTCCTGCCTTGATAGTATATGCTACATGTCTTCTCGCCAAGTAAGTCGTTCTCGGCAGTAATGGAAGAGATTACTGATATCCTGTTCAGCTTCATCGCTCGGGAATCTTACCTGCAGCCACAGACAGTTCACCGAACCGATATTTCCGAAATCAGTTTTGCACGTTTCACACAGGTGATTCATGAGAACTCACTAGACAATCACTCCGGGCATCAAGAAACATTGGTAATGCAAGGAGGAAAAAATTCCTCGAAATCGCTGTTGTCGTAATTGCCTGAAGTTAACTTGTCGTCGTAAATGGTATGTGTCCAGAAGCTGCTCGCTATCCACTGTATTTACATTCATTAGCCGTAGTCAGACCATTGGAAGGAGTCCAAATTGTTTATCATTTAGAATGCTATAAAACTTATACTAGTTCGAATGCTGCCGTGCACAAATCCTACCTAGTGGATAGTTGACAAGTAGTAATGTTTATGTGAAAACAGGGGAGATTACAGTAGGTCGCTTCTGCTGTGTCTTCACCATCCCTATTGTGGGCCTAAAGGAGTTCCAAACATGTGGGAAAATCAAGAAGTTGTCCTGGCTGCGGTCAAATGAAGATATACTTCCGTGCTGATAGTTTTTCTGGGACGACCACGTTAGACAAGGTTCACTTTTACAACGAAAAGATGTACCCTGCGGCTCGAAAGCCTTGGAATCGTTAACTCGTCCAGAGGAGTAACAAGAGGATTAGAGAGCACGCTAGCCTACCGTGAATGACTTTCATGAGTGATTGTCCGTCTTGGAATATTATGTGTACTTCACGGAACCCAATGGACTACACATATACCCTCACACTGGGGGATTTGCGAGTTCAGGTATTGCAAACTAGTTAGTACTGTCCGAAATAGAGTACATGCCTCGATGGACAGAAATCGGAATTAAAAAAAATACCACGTGTATCTGAGGGTGAACAATACAACTCCCAGAAAGGCCTTAAAAGAAAAGAAAAACTGCACGCCACTCCAGCAAATTCCTCATCTACATCTGATAGGACACTTCCCCCAGCAAAACAAATGCAAAAATCAACCGCCAGTCCCTCAGCTGTCGTGCAATCAACAGACAATGGCTGCATTGCCAGTCAACCTAACGTCCTAAACAAAACGACCGCCCAAACCCACACACTACATTGTGGCAGGGCTGGATGTCCAGTCGTTTTCGTTTACGACGTCGGGACTGACTGGCCCACAGTCAACTGCCTTGTCAATGACCACTCGCTGGTCTGCAAGGGCGGGCTCTTCATGCTCGCCAATTCACCTCCTCGTGCCGACGCACACGACGCACAATATGCGTCGAACCCTCCGCAGCTCGTTCCAGAGAGCTTGGGTATCCATAGCGTCAATCGCGTCATCGCGGGCGGTAGCAAACGGAGAAAAAAGGAGAATCAGAGAATCCAGGAGCTTGAGAACGACGAGTACACAGAAGATGTACAACCCACATCCGTCAAGTGTCGCGGATGTCAGAAGGCCATCAGCCTTGACAAACGCTCCAGGTACTATCCTGGACTGTGGGTCAAGCACAGGGGCAAGTGCCGGGGTATCCTCAAGCTAGAGGTAAGTCAATTTCTCCTACGATCGGAATGAGTAACTGACTAAACTTATAGGCAGATAAAAAGCTAACCAGGAGCAGAGACTCGGGTTTTCCGTTAAATCCGGAACCGTGCCCGCCAGCCGCCTCATCTGACGCGAGCGGTGAAAATTGGGAAGAGGGAGAGTCGGAAGAGGATGAGGATGAGGACGAAGACGAAGACGGGGTGATGGGATTCAGCAGTAAGTCAGTCCTCGATGAGAGCAGATACTGTGACTCACCACGAACTTTAGCATCGAACATGCGATTCTACAAGGACTGCTGAGAAAGGGGAGAAAGGTGACGGGCGTACCGGTACGCCACTACGAAGGAATTCATGGATAAAATTCATCTTAAATATTATGGGTGAGTATCAAAGGTGAAGATTTGGAGCGTGCTTATCAACCTTTGCTTTGTGCACTTACCAGTATCGGACGTCCACGTCCCTTTGTTTACAAAAAATTGTGCTTTCCTTCAAAATACAATACTACTTTGATGTCCTCCAGGATTTCTGTGATGAAATCACAAGTGGGCGTGAAAGATAATGATCCTTTGTGTGCAATCAACGGTTTTGAGCGCTCGGAAGGAGCCGGCACCACAAGCTGGCAGCCACTCTTTTCTTTGTCTTTGTGGTTGCTTTGTCTCTTTACCCGGACCGTGCATTCCGCTCGCACCCATCATTTGCAGTTCAAGTTGCCATTCACATTGCATTTCGATTATTGAGCTTGGTATATCGACAGCGGTATATCGACAGCCGAATGCGATGTCTAGCTATTCGATACTTGACATAGTCGCTCAACAGCCCACACTCGGTCCCGGCACATTAACTTCACTGTTTTTGCATTAGAGGAAGCTGGACGAAACGGACAACCACTCGTTTCGCAAACCAACTGAGGCGGCAGTCAACTTTCTAATCGAGCTGTTGGGCTGTATTCGAGATCTGCCCCTGCCAACGCCATATGATCGATTCCAACTCTACAACTGCCAAGTATCCCGCATCCTCATTGTACCCACTTGTCGCGATTTTGATGAGTCGGGTGAATAGGTCACCGCATACACCTCCGCATGCCCGGTCTCGATTGGTCCAAGAACAATTTGTCTGCTCTTGACATCTCACGTCCGTACCGCACCGTCT
This sequence comes from Suillus cothurnatus, assembly GCA_016758765.1. NCBI lineage: Eukaryota > Fungi > Basidiomycota > Agaricomycetes > Boletales > Suillaceae > Suillus > Suillus cothurnatus. Next base: position 178,587 of record JABBWL010000095.1, read on the forward strand.
ATCATCCCACTCACAACTCGTTTACCATCTGCACTCCAGCTCACGGACCGCACAGGCACTTTGTCCCATAACAATTTGGCGATGATCTTACCCGTCTCAACGCTTCACAGCATCACTTTTCCATCATTGTTTCCGCTTGCAACCACCGTGCCGTTTGGAGGCAAAGCTATGGTTCATTACGAGTGCCTTATTCCCCAAATCTCAATCTTGGCAGTCATTTAATTTGTACGCCGCTCTTGAGGTCCCATAGTCGGAATGAGCCGTCTTCCGAACATGTTATGATGCATCGTTCGCCAGGGAGGTGCACAATACCTCCTACCCGACTGAAATAACCTCGTATTGTCTGGCAAGGCATGACCACTGGCATCTCTTGGATTTCAGCGGTAGAAGAAAATGCGGTCTACGTTTTTGGCTGCATATTCCTTTGCATCTCTTGCGTGTCTTGGGTCTTTGTGGGTGATGAAGGCATGGTCGGCGCTTAGAGTCCCCACCATGGTGGATCGTGGACTATGTATGTGAAAGAAGTTTGCCGGGATCTTCAAAACAATTGTTTAAGAGCCACAGGCCTGCTTACTATTATCAATCGGATTGTACGATGCATTTCTGATCAGACAGTCTACTCACAGGAATTCAGTCTTGACAATACGGCTTTGAGACTGTATGCAGGTGTTATCATGCCGCGGTTTGAGAACGTCAGGGAGGACTTTGCGGATACCAAAGTTGACGACAGGCGAACGGTCAGCTTTGCCTCGTAAAAGCGCGTTCAGACCAACTTAGTGCTCCAATTATCGGCGAGAGGCACGGCCCGGAGTACGTTTGGATCGAATCGAGGAAGTCGAGCACCCGTTCTTCAAGGACTTTGACTCATATATTTTCCTCATGCTGTACAAATGCCGCGTATAAACAAAGCGCTCAGGTCCGCATACCGGCATTATGTGCATCTTGACAGAGATCTAGGGTGTCGCACCTCCCCCACTCCGCACACAACGGCGCACGAGTAACGCGGATGTTGACGTTGATCAATCAAAGTCAAATCATGGACATCGTCTTTCGGATTACTGTGTATCATACTGCAGTGTATTGGTTCATTGTACGGATTGCCAAGCATCGGCAAGGTTGTTTCATAGATGAGATGACGGACCATTGAATCAGAAGGTTAGGATCATTCTAGGCGTCTGATCCTGTGTGTAATACGCTCGTAACTTAACTGCCACACGTGAAACTCGTTAGCAGATACACTTCACAACTTTTAAAAGTGCGGTTCAACCTCCAACGTTTGACACTCAGTGGTAAGCATTAATTTCCATCAAGGCGTCACAATCCGTATAGTTCCAGGTGACCGTCGCATGACTTCGTATTCAAGACGATTGTACACAAATTATTACTCTTTTCTGGCACGCTCACACCAATCCCTTATGCCGCTTTGAAAGCATCACCTACCACCTTGACAGAGTCATCAGCTTGCTGCCTCCCAACCTTCAGTGCAGCGTCCAACCCAAGAATTAAATGTGGTGCTCTTGGATATACCTTTACTTCCACCTTCACCCCAAGTGACTTTAACTTCTCGCCATACGCGATGCCTTCATCTCGAAGAAGATCGAGTTCACAGACGCCGATAAATGCAGGTGGGACCTTGGCGAGCAAAGCATCCGACGCGAAGATGGGTGAGTTGTCTGGATCTGTCCAAGTCGCAGGATCAGGAAGGTACATGTTACGGAACCACATCATTCGCCCTTCGCTCAGCCAAACAGTGTTCTGACATTCTTTCCAGGATGGGTAGCGCCCATCAGCCACGGACGCTGTGTTGTCGGTCACTAGAAACAAGTGAGAGATAGTCGTTTCATATGCGTCTGACTTACCAGGCACAATCAATAACTGAAAGATTATGGGGATGGGAGGTACTAGTTCTTGCGCTTTAAGACATGCAATTGCAGCTAAGTTGCCGCCACTGACAAAAATTGATGCTTCATCATACAGGATGAGATGATACGCACCTGGACGACCCTCCGACCGCGATCTTGTTCACGTTCGCATTGAACTCTGCCTTCCCGTTGTAATAGATAAATTTCAATGCATCAATCGTGTCCTCGACTGCTGCAGGATATGGGTTCTCAGGAGCTAAGCGATAGTCCAAGGCCACCGAAACGCAGTTGTTCTCTTAAACGCAGTTAATTTCCAGTCCTGCAACAATATTCATCACCCTCACCCTTGCATTGACGCGAAATGAACGAGTTCAGAGTGTCAATATTCCCAAGCGTCCATCCGCCTGAAAACTCTCAGTAAAACATTCGCTCAAATACATACGGTTCTCACCCCCGTGTATATAAAGCAACACCGGCCACCCTTCTGAAGGAGGTGTTCCCTCTGGAATGAAAGCCCGAATCTTGCAGTTCTGCAAACTAATATCCCTAACAGCCCCGACGGTCCTGATAGGCGAGCTACCGGGCATGGGAGGTGCCTTTCTGATATCTGGATGCCAAGGGATTGTGTGCGGGGGCACGCGGTGTGCTATATGGGCATTGTGGAACGCGACGTATTCAGGGTCGAGGCGGGGAAGAATGTCGGGGTGAATGGCGGAGGGAAGGTCTGACATAGTGCTAGTAGTTGCTCAGGTTATATGATGCAATCGAGCAGGATGTCCCGTAAACCGAGTGCTCGAGGGCCGCGTTCTCGTTATAATCGGAGTTGAGGACACATGACATGGGTTATAATTGGCCACTGCGAGATAAGAGGACCTAGGTGGGAATTAGATGTACACGTCAAAAAGGCTGCTCGCATTTGATCTTGTTTACTAACCGTCGGAAGGCCGTTCTTTTTTTTGGTCACAAGTCGCAGTTTGTGAGCATGGTTGATTAGGTTATCACCTAGTTAAGAGTGAATTATGGGTAACGGAAAGTTCGTTGAATCATGATTCCCTGGCGCAAAGCAGCTGAAGAAAGACGAGTAGAATGATTAGAGCCTGGCTTTGAATGATGTCGTCAAGAGTCCTGCAAATGACGAGCTTTCGATGACAGAGGACCGTCTAATTGATTAGACTTGAGTGAACAGTTTAACTTGACAGAACGTTTGTCCAAGATAACCTCGTTATCTAGAAGTAAGAGAGGAAGGCAACATTCTCTGCAAATTACAATGTTGGCTGTTGCCCGTGAGTCATCAGTGCTATCGTTGAGGTTAGTTAGAATGTAAGTGGGTTACCCCAAAAATGCCATGGATCGATGACGAAGAGGAGGATGAAGATTTGCAGGAGGCGAGCTTGCCAATTTGTGCGATCATCTTTTCCAAAAATCACTGCAGGATATATGCATGCAGGGTACTTACTGGTCGGTTGAGCAAGATGGTCAAGAACTTGCCATTCACTGCACTTGAACGTAATACATTCGTTCCCATTTAACTTACACCAGGAATTTCCAAGCCAGCTGCCTTTGCCATCCGAATAATACTCTCCGCCTGGCTGATGTATAAGACACTTCACTAACAAGGTACCGTACAGACTTACCTGCTTCAACATTGGAGCGTCGATCATCTCTTTACCGCCCCCCTCCATCTCTAGGCCAAAGGCGCCCTTTTGAGCAGAATGCGCAACTTCCATCTGGTGAAGAATCTTTGCGGCGCGAAGAATTTCTATGCGAGGACGTTGGTCAAAGTCAAATTTGGTTGGTGATGACGCACCTTTCTCCGTAGGAACAAATGTCGAATGAATGATATCGACCTGTGTAGGGTGAATAGCTTGCTAGAAACGATACTCGCATTCAGTATGTATCTCAATTCAAATTGAAACGAGAATTACCTTGCCGTTGAAACCAAGCCTCCGGCCATCTTCGCATTCGTCCTTTAGATAATTGAGGTCTTTGTAGTTGACACAGACCTGTGATGTTCAACTGAGGATCATTTTCAAATATAGTAAAGAAAACCATGGACCATATCTATGGCATCCAATCCGAAAGCCTTGGCAGCAATCGTAATCTGGGAGCGTACATAGAGAAGCTCAAGCCTTGAAGGCGTCCGCACCACCGAAGTATCAGCACAGTCTGGATCCAAATAAGTTTTCCACTTGTGTTCAAGTAGAAAAGTACCATACAGTCTTCTGCTGCGAACTAAAAACATGTCAGTAACTAACTAGAAATGCTGATAGAGAAGAAACATACGAGTAGAGCGCCCAACTTCCCACCATCTGGACCATACTCCGAAGTCCAAGAAGCAATCTCCCCGAGATTCCACGCACTTCGGGCACTTTCGATACTGGCAACGATGCGTATAGGAAATGGTGTGGAGGCTCTGGCCTGTGAAGTTCGAATAGCTCGCGAGACGTAATGAAGGTCGCGGACGGAGTGGATCTTGGGCAGTACGAGTGTTCGGACGAAGGGTGACTTGAGCTGGAAGACAAGCAAAACTCGAGTGGGGAATATATATTATGCGAATAAAGAACACCTACGACTTCGGTTATATCATTCTCGAAAAAAGGTGTAGTAATATCATTCAGGCGGACAGCAATACGCTCGGGGTGCGGAAGCTTGTGCTCTGGTGTGTACTATCCAGCGGGCAAAGTTTCAGGCTCGAAATACGGAGAATATGAAAGTGCATACGTACGCTTAGGAATGTACTCAGCCGTCGTCTCGCACTGTCTTTGTCGTGAGGAGAAGGCGGCACGCTGTCCTCAAGATCGTATATGATGACGTCGGATGGTGTACTCAAAGACTTGTCCAGCATCCGGTCGGACGACGAGGGTACTGGTCATTATTCAGGTTGAGATTCAAGTCAGACGTGTATGCATGTCTATAGCATACCGTAGAGATATGACCGACGAAGCGCCTGGTCAGTCTTGCCATTGCCAACAGTACTCAGTGTACGCATGCACATAATGGAGCCATATCTCAGGTTCCTGCACACAGCACTACGCATAGGTGATGTCGGTCGCGTTAATAGCATTGACATGGCCACGTTCTGAGGCCTATTACAACCGCCTATTCGATGGTGGAGGCTTCGCTTAAACGAAGTTAGGCTTTAATCAAATGAATGTCATCAAGAACTGCACGGTTCCGACTCATATGACAGGCTGCAGAAAAAATGACAAGCGTTTCAATTGTACATATAGTATATGATATCAAGGCAACACAGAATAGCGAACAAGGTCAACGAATGTATCAGGACTTCCCGATCAACCCTGTCCAATCAAACTTGTCATACATCTTCTTCAACCTTTGTATCCGATCTTTGTTATGCCGATAGTCCACCCTCCGTGGCCGCATCCACCGACGTGGATCAAGATCCAACACATTCCCAATAATCTCTCCCGCAAAATATCTGCGATTGAGTACCCTCAACACCCAATCACAAGCATGCAAAAAACAAAAACAAAGACACACCTCGGAAAATCCCCACCACCTTTATCCCCTTCATCTAATGCCCCATCCTCCTCACCAGTCGCCGCAGACTCTCCCGTGCCCTCAATAACATGCCCGTACCCTTTCTCCCCCTTATAGTCAAACTGCACCATGAAATATGGAAGGTTCGGAACCATCGCGCGTCTGAAGCCCCCAGGCCGCGCGGAGAAGTCGATAAGTTTCTTGTGTGTCGACCACTCTGCTTCAGATGCAAGGATGCTTTCCTTGAAGTACGCTGGAATGTCGTCGTACTTGTCCCATGGGAGCGGTACACACTCGATGCAGGTATGCTTTTGCGGCTTGAGGGAGATGACAGTTTCGTAGAAAATGACACCTTTGTCTTCTTCAGCGAACATGCGCATGACGCTTTTCATGAAGTTCTGTGAAATGTGTCAGTAGGCTTGTATGTGAAAGGTGGTGGTTACGCACCCGCACTTCGTCCCAGACGTCGTCATCAGCCTCCAGCATTGTAAGGTGATGTTGTATAGGCACGATGAGACAATGGCCATCTAAAAGCTCCTCATTCAGGGTGCAAGAAAGGTAGACTTGTGTGCCCATCGCCACAACAGGTGCTTTTGGAGGGGAATCGTCTTCACCGTAGCAGAACTGGCATGTTGCGAGGGCTTTTTGAGTGCGTTTGTAGTCTGATTAGGATAATTATTCAGAGTCAAGAACTAAGACAGATGGTGCAAACCCACCGTGAACAGCAAACTGCCGTTTCATTGCATCAGTTCGCATCTTCTGCCGCCCAAGTCGTTCGGCATTATCATCCATGTAGTCAAGGTCATTCTGTAGATAGTATTATGAGTATCAGAAAGAGCAGAGAAGTTGATAGAACTTCCGCACCTGAAACTTGCCATCTCCCATGATAGCCTTCGCGAATTGTGCATCCAGATTCTTCTGGTCTGCCATTCCCGCTCCAAACCGCTCCTGCCTGACCATTTCTCCCAGCGTAATCTCATCATCGTCAGCATTATACCTGAGAAGTTCTCCCGTCTTCGCATCACGCGTTTCGAACTAACCAACATATAGTCAGCGGGTTCGTGCCGAATGATGCAAATTTACCTTCTCCTTCTTCCGCTTATTACCGGGTCCCTTCTCTGCATCATCCTTGCCATGACCAACATCATACATTTGTCCCCTCACATCCAATGTCGGTAGAACTTCCACACGCGTCCTGGTTCCTCCATCACTGTTCGCCCGTCTCACCTCTACTTCGTACTCTTCCTCAAGCTTCTCAGCGTTCGGCGCGTTCATCAATTTTGCACGCAGAACCTGAGCTTGTAGCTTGTTCAGCGATGAAGGCGACATAGCGCGGCGCGTGCTCGTCGACGCCACAGACGGCGTCATGACACTTGGTATCGGCGTATGTGACTGCCCGAGTGGCGATACGGCCTGCGAAGGCAAACGTAAAGAGTCGAGACGCCGGTTCGCAGGCGGATTGGTGGGGGATGGCGTGGACGGGGTACTCCCTGTCAGACCCGAACCAGGGCGTCTGAAGGACGAGCTACGGGATGAAGCACTGCTCGCACCAACATCAGTAAACGTGAATCGTTTCTCCCCGCCAGTCTCCCGCCCTCGACCTTTCTCGACCTTCTGTTCTGAACGCTTGCCTTGACGTTCGTCAAGGATGCGCCGTTCTTCTTTGGCCTCTTCAAATGCTTGCAGCGTACCGAAACGCTCAAGCGCAACTTCTTCGATGGGTTTGTTCTCCTCTTCTGCTGTCTCGTATACGCGCCGTAGACGCATCATGCGCCAATTAGAGCCTGGGCCACCAGGGGTTATGGCTTTCGCAGGTCGGGGAGGCACATCATTATCGACTGAACGTCCAGTACGGATGTCTTGGTTGATTTCTTTAGAACTGATTTTGATCTGGAAGTATACCTTCAGTTAATGCATGAAGACAGGAGTGGTACTGTACCTTGTCAGGATCAGGTTTGTCAGGTCGCGGTGGTCGCTTGCGCTCGGTGCCGAGAGAAGAAAAGAAGTCGATGCCTCCGGCGGGTGTGCGTTGGCTTGAAGAAGATTCGCCGTAGTCTTCTGTAGAAACCTCATCTGTTGTGGGCAATCCTCGGGCTGAAGGTCTCGACGAATTCAAAGGTTCTGCAATACCGCCAGATGGCATGAGCATCCACTCGTCGCGTTGTAGTTTCGTTTCCGTTGCAAGATTAGATGGCAGCGGTGGGTCTGCCTCTCCTGCAGTTGCATGAGTCGTGATCTTCAGGCCCTCTGCAGTTGGAATATCCGTTGCGAGAAGCTAGTGAGCAAAACATGTCAGCGTCACGCAAGCAAAACAAATATATACGCACCCGTTCTCCATCATTATCGATGTTCTTCTCGATCCACATATCGTCGTCGTTGGCGTCATCGTCTGTGATGTTGACCGCTTCTGTGTGAGACTTGCGTTTGTGAGATGTGTGCTCGGACTTGTGTTTTTTCTTGCTTTTATGCTCGTCCCTGCCTCTGCTGCGTTTATGCTTGGAAGCTGAGTGTCGCTCGCGGTCTTCTCCCATCGTGTTCAACTTCGAGGACGGTGACGAGCAGCGACAGATCAATGAAATGCCACATTTGGCATCTTCGCGGCGAAAGCATTTGAACACGAATTACCATATTTAGTAGTGTGATATTGCCGTGACTTCATATATGTCACAGCCAAACCTTGTCACATCTAGAGCCTTATGTCGAGCGACCTTCACCGTTTCATAAGTGACAACTGTGTCAGGGTAATGTCCATTCCTCCTACTTCATAAATCTCACTTAATCTTAGTTGGCAGCTTTTTGGCCTTGCAGACCGGAGTATCATCGACTTCGTACAGGCTTCAGGTATGACCATTCCACATGTTTCCACTTGTCATTACTCAGACGTTGTTTTATAGCATCGACATCAAAAACACCAGACGCTCTCTTCTCATCTCTTACTGCTTCTGGCCTTCCAAACACTCCCGACGCACATGTATTCATCAACGAACTCTTCTCTCGTGTTCCCAGGAAAAGCAAACACAAGTCCTCAGCAGACAGCACACGGAAGCAAGCGGAGAAGGAGGCAAAGGCACTAAATGCCCGCAGGTTTGAGTTTTTGCTTGAAGACGAGGCTACCCCTGACGTTTCGGAGCTGAAGGGGAAGCGCAAGGAGAAGCGCAAGGAGGACAGAGAAAGCGGGAAGGAGAAGCGTGAACGACATCTCAGGAAAAGAGAGCACGATAGCAGAGAGTGGGAGAGCGATGAGGAAGAGAAACATCGGAAGCGACGGAAACCAGATGATGTCGAAACTAATGCGGATGAGGAGGCAATGGACATCCCAGAAGATGAGGATGAAAGAAAAGAACGAGACCGGTTACAGGACATGAAGGAACGAGACGCGTTTGCTGAGCGGGTGCGTGAAAAAGATCGGGAAAAAACAAAAAAAGTCGTCGAAGATCGCTCCTCTCGCAATGCAGGTGCAGCTGCCGAGGCTGCACAACGTCGACAACTGGCAGACGACACTGAAGCACGGACGCATGCGCTCCCTTCACTGCGGTTACACTCTCGGCAGGAATACTTGACCAAACGTGAGGTGCAGCAGATTGAGCTCCTGAGGAAGGAGATCGCCGACGAGGAGGCCTATTTCCATGGAATGAAACTCACGAAGCAGGAGCAGGAGGACTTGGAGCGAAAGAAAGAGATTCTGCGGCTTGTTGAGGAGCGTCTCAAGATCAACGACAAGTGGGATGGTTACATGCTACCCGAAGACTACATTACAGAACAGGGGAAGATCGACAAGGAGAAGAAGCAGAATGCACTTTACAAGCGATACGAAGAAGCCAAACCCAAAGATGACCAGTTCGTCACAGATGTCGACCAGTGGGAGGCCAGTCAAACGCTACACAGCACATTCCGGACGGGCGCTATGGATAAGAGGGAGGTCCCCGACGACTATGAGTACGTGTTTGACGAAAGCCAGACCATTAAGTTCGTCATGGACCAGACACTCAAGGGTGAGGGAATGATGAGTGCGAAGGACAAACTCTTGCACCAACAAATCCAGGAGGCTGAACAACGAGGTCAGTATCTTAACCCCTCTCCAGTTAATGTTGTCTGATGGCCTCGATCTAGCGCAAAGCATTGATGACACTCGCAAATCTCTGCCAATATACACATACCGAGAGCAACTGTTGGAAGCTATCAAGGAGCACCAGGTGCTTATTGTCGTCGCCGAGACCGGTTCAGGCAAGACAACTCAACTTCCGCAGTACCTGCACGAAGCCGGGTACACAGCTAACGGACAGAAAGTGGGCTGCACACAACCTCGTCGCGTGGCTGCCATGTCCGTAGCGGCGCGGGTTGCTGAGGAGATGGGTACCAAAGTTGGGTACGAAGTAGGCTATTCTATCCGATTCGAGGACTGTACGAGCGACAAGACAGTGCTCAAGTACATGACAGACGGAATGCTTCTTCGAGAATTCCTGACTGAACCAGATTTGGCAGGATATGCAGCACTGATTATTGACGAGGCACACGAGCGGACTCTGAGTACGGACATTCTTTTTGCTCTCGTCAAGGTGTGTGGTGCCACTTCTCACGTTTGCTTTAGGTTCTGAGGGCTTTGTTTGTTAGGATATTGCGAGATTCAGGCCTGAGCTGAGATTGTTGATTTCAAGCGCGACCATGGATGCTGAGAAGTTCAGCGAGTACTTTGACAACGCACCGGTGTTTTATGGTGGGTAGCTACGGTTTGCAGATGACAGACGTGATGCTAATGTTTCCCACAGTTCCTGGGCGTCGATACCCGGTCGACATACATTATACACCACAGCCAGAGGCCAATTACCTGCACGCAGCCATCACCACCATCTTCCAGATCCATACAACACAACCCAAAGGCGATATCCTTGTGTTCTTTACGGTGCGTGACAGCTCCTCGTTGCTGCATTGTCTGTATACTCACACTTCTGCAGGGCCAAGACGAAATCGAAGCAGCCCAAGAAAACCTGCAGGAGACAGCTCGGGCGCTCGGGAACAAGATTGCCGAGTTAATCGTTTGTCCAATTTACGCCAACTTACCCAGTGATATGCAAGCCAAGATCTTTGAACCGACGCCAGACGGCGCAAGGAAGGTCGTACTCGCTACAAACATCGCAGAGACGTCAATCACTATCGATGGCGTGGTCTTCGTCATCGATCCCGGGTTCGTCAAGCAAAACTCGTATAATCCTCGTACTGGTATGTCGTCCTTGATCGTGGTTCCGGTAAGTAATAACGCTGCATTACCTTTACGCTTACAACTCATTTCACTGCGTTGACAGTGTTCTCGCGCATCAGCCAACCAAAGAGCAGGCCGTGCAGGTCGTGTGGGGCCTGGCAAAGCTTTCAGGCTATACACGAAATGGGCATTTTCAAACGAGCTCGAGGAGAATACCGTACCTGAAATACAGCGGACGAACCTTGGGATGACCGTCCTGTTGCTGAAATCATTGGGCATTAACAACTTCATGGAATTTGAGTTTATGGACCCACCTCCGGGAGAGACGCTTATCAGGGCACTAGAGCTGCTCTATGCTCTTGGGGCATTGAACGACCGTGGAGAGCTGACGAAACTGGGTCGACGGATGGCAGAGTTCCCTGTTGATCCTATGTTGTCTAAAGCCATCATTTCCAGCGAGAAGTACTCGTGTACTGACGAAGTACGGGCCTTCATATCTTGAAATAACATGTCGATGCTGACATTATCCTATCACAGGTACTGACTATTATATCAATGCTCTCCGAGTCTTCGTCGCTGTTTTATCGTCCCAAAGACAAAAAGATGCACGCAGACCAAGCGCGTCAAAACTTCGTTCGCGCAGGAGGAGATCACTTCACGTTGCTCAACGTCTGGGAGCAATGGGCCGATACGAATTATTCGCAACAGTTCTGCTACGAGCAATTCTTGCAGTTCAAGAGCCTTAGTCGGGCGCGGGATATTCGTGATCAACTTGCTGGGCTTTGCGAGCGTGTTGAAGTTGTTATTCAGAGTAATCCGAACGCAAATGATATCAGCGCTGTGCAGAAAGCTATCACGTCAGGGTACTTTTACAATACTGTAAGTCGAACAATTCGCAGTCGATGCAACTATACTCATGCAACATTCTCAGGCCCAACTCCAGAAGAGTGGCGACTCTTACCGGACGCTGAAGACGCATCACACTGTTTATATCCATCCCTCATCCAGTCTTTTCCAACATCAACCACCCGTTAAAACCGTGCTATATTATGAGCTCGTCATGACCTCAAAATCATACATGAGGTAAGTCCTTTTTACAACAAACCACATACGCGTGCATCTAATCTGCTTCGCTCTCCATCAGACAAATCATGGAAATCAAGCCGTCATGGCTAATGGAAGGCAAGTGGTATAATTCAAGTTGTCCATCCCGCAATGTTAATGATATTTTTCAGTTGCTCCTCATTACTTCAAGGCTGCAGACCTGGAGCAGCTGACTACTGGTGATAAGAAGTTGCCCAATGCGAAAGCAGTTGGTTCGTCGGGGGTAGCACCTTCATGACGCGCAGCCTTTGTATAGTGATCCATGGCGGACTACATTTGGTATTCCCTTGTATCATGATTCGTATGTACTAGATAGTAGTGCATTATTTGTGACTTTGCATCGATTGGTTTGTGGTATACACACGTTATCGATTTCGTGCATTCCCACCATATTGCTGACCCACCCTCTCAATCAATTCCTCTTGAACTTACGAATATAAGTTAGCGTTAGAATAAGAATAAGAATGATGTAGCTATGCATTGAAGTAATTCTCGACACCTTCAGTATTTCCTCTGAACATGCCGTTTGATCGCGGAGACGCCGGGTTGAGCTTTTCATTTCAAAGCCCGCACTTTCCCGACACTTACAACCTCGGAGACAACACATCACCAACGCCGACCATGTTGTGCTCCTCGTTCCGCTCAGCAACCGCCTCCCTGGGTCTGGGACGGCGAGCAGCCTCTACTATTGCTCAAAAGTACTCCAAAGCTGTTTATTCGGCTGCTCTTTCGAAATCACCGCAAACACTCTCCAAGGTCCAGTCGGAATTGAACGCCATCTCTAATGTGATCAAGGAGGTGCCCGACCTCAAAGCGTTCGTCAGCAACCCAACGCTATCCGCTAAGGATCGCTCTTTGGGCCTCGCTGCCATATATTCTCGTGCAGAAGGCTCCAAGAAGGAGCCTGTCTCCGACATAACCAAAAACTTATTCGGTGTCCTGTCGGAGAATGGTAGACTTGGAGAGACACAAGGTGTTATTGAGGGATTTAACGAGTTGGTTGCAAAGTACAAGGGAGAATTGGAAGTGGTTGTCACGTCCGCTACTCCTCTGCCCAGGGATTTGTCTTCCCGGTTGGAGACTATCCTCAAGCAGTCTCAGACGGCCCAGCAGGCAAAATCGCTGAAAATTTCGAACAAGGTACTTTATTTTTGTTCATCACCCTTTCAAGTCGGTTCTAGCGAGTTTTAGGTCAACCCTTCAGTTCTCGGCGGTATTGTGGTGGACTTCGGCGACAAGAGCATTGATCTCAGTGTCTCGTCGCGTGTCAACAAGCTCAACAATGTTCTACAACGTGAGTTTTGCTTGTTTCCGCATAGTTTGATGACTGATCCCTTGCACAGAGTCCGTATAGATGCACGCATGTCATAGAGGAGATTGCCAGTGGCCGAGATTCCCCAACCTCACGAAGGAGAGGAAAACTTAGTCGAGTACTTTTGTTCCTACCCAGCCAATGCAACCGCGCTTTGGAAATTACACTAGTTGCGTTGGTAGCTTTCAATTGCTAGCAAACTGCTTCAATGTTTCGACACTGGTGACTGGCAACTGTCAGTTTCTGTGCAACATTCAAACTTTATAAGAAAAAAGTCTAAACTTACAAGGATCTTCACATCCTTGTGTGAATAGTGCTGCGCGGCGCGTTTTAGTGTTTTACCATATCACGTGAACCCTTTTGAGTCTGTTTTCGACCACCACTAGAGACCTGGAGAGTGTCAGATCTCGCTGCATCCATGAATGCCACTCAGGCAAAAGACAGGCTATATGGCCAACTCGCAGCTAGTCTGAAGAACATGTCACGCGCTGTCGGACAGACGGCAGACCTCTTTGAACAACTTCAGACAGACTTGGACGCCATGAGAGTTCTGGCTGGTACACATGCTGCACAGTAAGTCCTGATTTTGAGCTGCGCATCGGATTTATATGGCCTAACATGTATACTTAGATTCATGACCGTTGCTGCGGAACTCAGCCCCGAAGCTGATGGGGGTGCGAACACAGAAGCAACTGAGGTAGGTAGTACATCATTGGGAAATTTTGTTACTGACACCCTTCTAGTGAATCATCGCATCTTCTGATTTAAGGAACAGAGACATCAAAGATGTCTTGGTCTTGTTGCATGCAGATCAGTTACTCGAGCATGTCGTTCTCGTCACGGTAGTGTCGATGTCCAACGAAGATTTCAACGAGGAGCCTTGCGAGGGGCATATGTTCTTCTTGATCAGTTGTCTTTCTGATATATGACCGCTTTGTCAATGTAGAAATGCAACTGGGGAGCATGCAAAGGCGTCCGGGATTCGCTCCTTGTTCGCTTCCTGAATATAGCTCAAATATGAGCTCGGAAAATATCCGATTTACTCAGCAAGGTAAACGAGTCAACACTGACAAGATGTATTCGCCCTCGAATGTGGTGACAAGCAGCCTTAGTAGACCATGAGAACGCGGTGCTTGACAGTGCCCACATAGATCTCCAGTCTGTCAAAAGTGGTATTTTCCTATATCAATGCATCACCCCTCAACGCCACACATGTACCTGCAAGCCAGGAAATCTACTGACTGAACAACGGATTCCCTCACCAAATCGTCTTAGGTTGGCTCTTCACGTCATAATATCTGTGTCGGATAAAGGCACTGAAACCCGAAAGGGCTTCGAAGGTCGGTGTACTAATATGTGCCTAGCATTGTAGAACACCCGCCGTCGACTCTCCGTTGCAAACTTACTATAGTACATCATTTATTATGCACCATGCTCATGTCCTGCATATCTTATCACATCATTGTTGCCTACAAGAATCTACTTCGAGTTAGCATAAGTATATATCACACGCGGTCTCGTGACTTGGCTATAATTTATTTAATAGACAAACCCCTCTCGAGTCTCTCGTAGCAAGTCTTCTGGCAAGATTCTCTTCACCATACACCTCTCAACAACAAATTATACGTGCTCTAACACCCCTAAGCTCTCCTACATTGTTCTTCAGTCTGTTACTCTCACTTGAACATGCCACCCAAAGCAAGTGATGTTCGGCGCTTGCAAACCTTAGTATCTGTCCTTGACGCAGCCCTCCCATCATCAGCGAAAACGGAATGCTCAAAAGGCTCCAGCTCGTTCGAAGCGAACTGGTAGGCTCCCACTGTAATGCCAGTAAGTCCAGTCAGATAATTGACATGTAATGCAAAGACAAAAACGCCACAACGAACATCGTCGATGCTGGACCCTCGTGCGTACTCTCCTCCACCATGTTCCCTTCTGGTAGTAATAAACGCTACGAGCAGGGTTGAAAATGGCAGTTCTGTGGATAGTGTAGACGTGTGCAATCTTGCCTTGGCTACTATTGGCCAGTTTCATTTGCCACTAACTGTTCTGCAGGCAGCTCCACCTCAAAAGAAAACTAGAAACACCAGAACAACGCCAACACCAACATCAATACCAGCACCAGAACCAGAACCAGCACCAGCACCGACACCGACACCAAGAGCGGAAACGACCACAGAGAGTTGTGCAGATACGATGGATATTTCGTGAGTCTTCCGACTCCTGTTTGCCTCGTAGAACTCACAAATTGTGAGTCAGTGACGATCCCATCCCTCAAGTAGTCAAGAGCTCAGAAAAGATGAGACGTTCTAAACCCTCTCGTCCAGATCCATATACTACACTCCCTGCGGAGACCACTTCTTACATCCAGCTACGATTCCAGCTCATGAACTTCAAAAACGTATATCGCATCGTTCAACTCCCCGTCACGTTTACCTTTGCTAACCTGCACACACTCATCCAGTATATGTTCGGCTGGAGCAACTCCCACTTGCACCGTGCAGAGGTCGTTTCGTATGTCGTTATGCATGATCCGAACGGCGATCTTGCTGGCACGATGAAGAGATGGGGCCGCAAGCCAATGTTAGGGGAGTTTTTGGGAGGTGAGGAGGAGGACTTCGGGGACAGGATATCGTGGAAGTATGAGAGGGATGATAACCCTATATATCATGTCGACCAATATGGCGTGCGCCCCGAAGGTTTTGGCGAGTACTACGCTAAGGCAATCAAGGACTCCCATCTGAAGTTGGGTGAAATATGGACCAAGGATTTTAGGAATAATGCATCTCTCGGGGAGTCTCCAAACGATGAGAATGGCATTATCTATGAGTATGACCTTGGAGGTAAAATCATTTTTAGGATTGCATCAAAATCTGCTGACATCTGAGCAGACTCTTGGACGGTGCATATCTCGTGCGACGCAAAGGAATTGTTCTTCGAGAGTAGAACACCGATTAATTGTCCTATCATCAAACAAGCCCAGGGGGCGGTACGTGGCTCGATGTCGTCTTTGCTCATCGTTCTCATTAATTCCGTCGCGTAACAGCCTCCCATCGAACATGCTCCAGACTGGATCCCCGGGGTAAAATTTCTTCCTAATCGTACAACATATTGGATCAGCCTGACAGAAACTTAGGAAGAAGACGCCAACGATAAGACGGTCTCTGACCGTATTTTCGTGCGGGAGAACTTCCAGCTCTATTGCGAGGGCAAGCTGATGTCTTGTGCTCGAAGGACCGAACTGGCTATCTATACACCAGAGGAAGAAGCGGAACGTCAACAGCGACTACAGCGTCAACGCGAACAAAGGATGGAGGTCGATTCTGATGAAGAAAATTATGACGACGACGACGACGACGACGACGATTCAGGCGAATGGTACTGAAGTGCTCTTCAGGGACTTTCACAAAACTGAATCATGTGCTGGAACGAATCACGATATTGATGCTTGCGATAACACATAACATACATAACTGCATTTCTATGATATAGTTTCATCTCGACGATATAGTTGGTGATTTATCGGGTCTGTAAAATTACATGGATACTAATGTGCGGCACTTCCTATGAATACATTGATATACCCTCGCAGTGTCGATTTTAGCGCAGCCACCCGCACACTTACTTGTCAGGTAGTTTCAGCCATATACTTATCGGCGAGCAAGGTCCGAACTAGTAGTAACACTAGTAATGCTTAGTTGCCCTTGCTTACTAGGTTGGAAGGAGTTGCCGTACTAGTACTAGCCTACAAGACCAAAGTCGGAAGGTGTCGTTTTGGACAAGGCTAGTAGACGGCTCGGCAAAATCCGGGTGTGCATAGTGTCAGCTCATACTTGGGACGATAAATAATATTGGGGTTGGTCAGATTCCTGCCTTCGGTACATATTTAGGATCACGCCAGCAGAAAGCAACAGCGCTCGAGCGACCCCCTTCGTGGGGAAGAGATATGCCGACGCGAAAAGGAAAATGGACCGCAAACAGCATGATCGGTGCGCTACATTACTAGTATACGACTCCAATTTTCTGAGCAATATCCGGCTTTATACATACAGCTGGTGCTGGAGGTGGTCTGGTTGCCAGCATTGCGACCTGTCCGCTCGACGTCGTCAAGACCAAGTTACAAGCTCAGCGTACAGTCCAAGGGCAGCAGGGTTATCAGGGAGTTCTTGGTATGTTCCCCGGCCCCTTCATCTCCGTTCTCATCTCCCTTATCATCCCTGGATCCACCCCCGCAGACATCGTTAAAACAACTCTCAAACATGATGGAATACGCGGCATGTACCGTGGTCTTGGTCCCACAATCTTGGGGTACCTTCCAACAATGGCCATTTATTTTGCGGTGTATGACGGGATTAAGACGCGCTTCGGAGAACCTCCATTGGGTCAAGTGCCGAAGCATGACCGAATATACCCTGCTGCACAACCTAAAGGTTACCAGCCTGCTATGCGTGACCACCCATGGACGCTCCACATCCTTTCTGCAATGATTGCCGGTGCGGCGAGCACAACCTGTACTAACCCACTATGGGTCATCAAAACCCGTTTCATGGTATGAGTTTTGTTTCAATATCAATTACCCAAACTTGTCATCCCCGGCTCATGCACGCGATAGACACAATCAAGACGAGAAGTTAGATATCGACATACCTTCGATGCAGCCTTGGCAATATACCGCACAGAGGGCATCCGCGCGTTTTACCGTGGACTCTTACCCAGCCTATTAGGAATATTTCATGTAGCCGTCCAGTTTCCCCTATACGAAAAGCTCAAGATGTGGGCCCGTGAGTAGCAGCTACCTGTTCTGCATCGCCATTTTAAAATAAATGTAGAGGGTGACTCGGATGCGCCGCTACGGAGCAATACGATATTGATATGTTCTGGCATAGCGAAGATGGCTGCATCGATTGCGACATATCCACACGAGGTTGTCCGCACACGGCTGCAGACGCTACGATTACCAATAGCTGAGGATGCATCCTCGGACGGCATGGTCAAGACACATGCACGCCGCGGAATCATTTACACAACGCGCAAGATTATCCAGAAAGAGGGTTGGACGGGTCTCTATAAAGGACTTTCAGTGAACCTGGTCCGAACGGTGCCAAACAGTGCCGTGACACTTTTAACGTGTGTTAAAGACCGTAGCTCAAGCTCATTCTCCGTTGACATAATTGCCAGATATGAACTGCTTATGCGTCACCTCATGGCTCAACAATAAGATATAATTGTACCTATCGGACAATTATATATTGATATTTCTCAACCTTAGCACGATGAGTTCAATTGCACTGCCATTTAGAAAGTCGTTTTCATGTATAGATTTATAAGCCAGTTGTATGATATATATATCATTATTCGCCCCATGTGCCTCTTACCTATGCTATAATTGACATCATAATACATAGCCTTGGTGTCCAAGATGCGGGTTTTGCCAACCCAACGAAGGGACTGTTCCATAATAAAATACCCCTCTCTCGTCTGACTTTCTTTCAAATGCCCGACGTGTGTAGGAGAGCAGAATATGCAAGCGAACACCTCGCTTATTTCCCAAAAAAAAGATGAGAACATGACTACCAAAGAAATTAAAATCATATCTCCGATCCATTAAGGAAACGTCCATCTCCAAGGGGCTTCCGTGTAAAATTCAGGTCGGTCAACCCATGTACGCGATGTTTGCGATCGTTTCATCATCATTATTAAAGGAGAATCTGCCTAGTCATATAGTAACCCAGATGGCATATATGGTCAACAAGGTTTTGGCACGAGCAAAAAAAAAAAAAGGAAATGAGGACTGTAAAGATGTATGGAAAAGCGTTCGGAGAGTGAAAAATCCAAGTGCGCGTCCGTCCTCCCTGGTAACGGGAGCGTCCATCCCAGCTGGCATGGTCCACATGCATGCCGAAATTTGATTGTTGAAAAGAGCGTAAGCAGTTTGATGATGAGAGGGCATGTGATTCGTGGGCGGCATACGGGCAGGGGTGGGAAGACGTGATCCAACAAGTATATGCAACCACAGTTGTGGGTGCAATATGTGGGTGCAAGGAGTCGCGGGACGGCGTCCGTGTGGGCAATACAGGGTAAGCGCCGGGAGTAGGAAGGGTGTACGAGTCCGAACGAAAAGTCTAGTGCAACTACCAGAAATTACCGAGAATCACGATGATAGCGGATGTATGGTAAAAAGCCAGCCTTGCAAAGGTGCAGGGTGGGGTGGAAAAGCGGAGACAAGAGAAGTGGAGTTATGCGGGTTAGAAGGGTAAGCAGAGGTGCGAACTACACGGCGACGAAGTTGGGACAACAACGTGAGGACTACGAAAGGTATCCGAGAAAATATACAACCAACGTTGAGAAGTTGAAAGTGAAATAAAATAAAGTAAAGCGCACAAGAAATCCTAGTGATCTTGCACTGTATCACCAGTCTCACTTAGAGTTTCCACTTTAACTCCCCGTGATGAACTGACACTCCGTAAGTCCCGTCCTTCTTCTGCTAATTCACGACTCATGATTGCATCATCCCTGTGGTCCTCGGCCTCCTCAACAGGGGGCCCTGCAAAATCAGGTTTGCGCAACGCTTTCCTAAATGCATCCGCCATAATAGCTGCATCGGCTCCTGAAAATGGTCCGGTATCACCTGCAGAGTGGGCCCGTGAGACATCAGATGCACCATCTGGAGATACGATCGATCCAGGCCGATGATGTTCTGATGATGTCCGGCCAGCCGTCGCACCTACCATCCCAGTCGCAAGCAACGGTAAGCTGAGGAGAGTTGGAGTTCTGGGCATTGGCCATCATCGGAGACGAGGAACCCATCGACCCTCGATTCGAGAGCTGTTCACGTCTTCGTAGACGGCGCATGATTACCCAAATCAAGACACCACCAGCTACGATAGCAAGAAATCCGAGTACCACGATGACTGCTATTGCCCAATGAGGAAAAGGTGGATTCGAGCTGTTTGACTGAACATTTCCCGATGGAGACGACGATATCCCAGATGCATGTAAACTAGATGACGCTAATGACAGAGATGATGATGCGGCAGCGGCAGATGACGATGCGGCTGCAGCAGATGACGAGGATTGCATAGACGCAACGACAGCATCTAAATATGTAGTTTCTTCCAGAACATGTTAGTTGGGGCTTGATAGGCCGCGCGAAACAAACGCACGAATAGCCATGAACGTTGGATTTGGGGTTATAGGGCCATCCAGACCCTCCTGATTGGTCACTACCCAATAGAATGGGTATGAGAAATTCTGCCCTGGCGTCCACGAATTGCCTTTGGTTCCGAACCACGTATCATTCACTGGTGCATTCATTTCACCGGCCATATTAGTTGGATTTGATTCTGAGAAATTGAGTATGGGAAGGTTTGTATCGGCATCCATCAAGTATAGCTGGACTTGATTGAATTGCGAAAGTTGCGGTCGTCTACTGTTCCCTGTTATCGCGTCAATTTCAATAGAGAGAAGGTGAAACATGAAGATGCTCACAGACAACAGGTGCCCACTGGTGCTGAATCACAAGATCACCTGTGTCTGGATAGCAAGTCACCTGACTATTATCAGCGTATATTTCACATTGAGTCTCGGCTGCCGCTGGAACAACAGACACAAGACGTTAGCACAGGATACGAGTAATGAGGGAGACGCGACTGCTCGCGTCCGGAACCTCGCATAACTACATTGTACACGCACCAAGCGCACTCTGATTCGAGATGATGGTTCCTTGTCTCCTTTCCAGTGATGGGGCCCGGGAAGATCCCATGTCAGGGCTCCTTCGCTTCAATGACGAATATGACGACGGTGGAGCTGTCCGGGCTGGCCAAGGTGAATTCTGAGATGGGTTGGGAGACATTGCAGGCATTCGTTATCAAGGGAAGATATAGTAGCCAATGTTGAATGAAAACTTGAGAGCTAACGGTTCACCCGTTTCTTCAAGAAGGGGCAGAAAGTAAGTAATGGTATGGCTGGGAGGAGGTGGGATATGTAATTGGTTGCTTTACGACCTTGAATCTTTGGAATGGACCAATGAACAAGGAAGCGGGAATTGACGTCCTTGTCAACGTCAAGCGCAGCGACGACGACTAGTTCGGCGACGGCAGCAGCGACGGGAAGGACGCAGGGAACGTCGAGCAGGGAGTGAACAGAGCGAGTACTAAGGTTGCAAAAGGTGAGTGTCCTGAATTCTCAAAGACCCTGAATACCCCCGCTTACATAATTACCCCCTTCCCTTTGTTCGCGCGCGGCTCTACTTGTCCGCGCGTTTTGGGAAATCTGCCTCGCTTTATTCATAAAATCTGATCCCCTCGGTGTGGCTCCCATTTATTACACTGCCATCTGCTACTTGGTTCATCAAGATATCATCATTTCATTTATGCGGAAGATTGAAAGCTCGCCGTAGACAATATCATTGATCTGCTAAGCGCGCGCTGAAACATATCAGGTGAGCATATTCGTGACCATCACATGATAGAAATAAATGGGTATCCCGCAGTCTCCTGGGGACCAGCACAGCTCAAAGAGACGTAGCTTGCAACGCAAATCATGCGACATGGTTCGCTCACAATTGGCTGCTAAAAGTATAACACGGCACGAAATCCCTCAGCTTACAGACGCTCATGATGTATGGGGTTCTAGTTCACATGGATTAAAATGAAACACGGCGAAGCTTTACCAGAGTTACCAGTGACCACTCACTGCCATCTGATTCTGGCGATGCCACCGGAGAAACACTCGACGGTCTTGTGGTTTTCTCAGACACTGCAAAATACAGATGCTTCACGCTGAGTTCAAAGATGTTCAAATTACCAACAATGCAGGGTCGTGTAATCCAAATTTTGAACGAAGCTGTCAAAATCGGAAAATTGTTGCGGGCTAAACAGGTTTCGAAATTCGGGAAACCGGCGGAAGAACTTGTTCTCAACAATAACTCCGCAAAACATGTCGCATAAGAAGCGGGCACGACAGTCACTTGGTTCCCGTTTTCCGTTTGCGTCCACGGAGGTAAATATTGACCCCAGAACAACCTTTTGATTGAAGAATGGACAGGGCCGATTGATAGTAATCGATAAGCCTGGTCGTGATCATGCGACGATTATCAGTGAAACGTTAGGAAAGTCTGGCTAGCACCGATAAAGAGTAGAAGCACGGGAGAACAAGAGGGGAACTTTACGTTGGCATACTTAGCTAGGTTGACTCGGATCTGGTGGATATGAGTGTGGGTCAAGGCATGATATCGGACCAGTGACATTCCCACAAAACACTTGATGATTACATAATAATATTATGATAAATCACGTTGCATCGAAGAACACTCAAACTGTTAAGACAGTTTCACTGAACAAGAAGACCATTTCTTGTGATAGGCGATCAACTATCAAACGGAAAGGCGGCCTTGGCATAATTGTTGTCGTAAGACGAAGGCTTCACGTACGCCGAGGCGAGTATGTTCTAGGAGAAGGCATTCATCATATCATTCACCAGAGTGCGAGTACCGGAGCCGACTTCGAACAGGCAGTAGAGCCTAGTCGCTAGCTTTACAGATTTATTATTCGTGTGACATGGCAGCACCAGACCGGGGTCTCACCCTTCTACTCAGCAGCTTGGCGAGGTCAAACGCCACTGAGACTCCATTGGCGACTATCCAGGCCCTCATCGCCCACTACCTCGCGAATATTCATCCTTCTCCAACACCTCTCGCTGCCACTATTGTTAGCAGTCCTATCTTCCTTCCATTTTCGCATGCAAAACTAGAAGTTCTCAGCACATCCTTCCGACATGCAGTACATTTGAAGCTACAGGCGCTGAAAGCGGATTCGAATGGACTGTTTTCTCCAAGCTTGGATACCCAGCTCAACATCTGGTCCCTTGCTATCTTTCAAGGTCTCGAAGGCGGACACGCCATTATACGATTAGCCTGCTGTAGTGGATTTCTTCTTGGCCTTGAGGATATCCTGCAGCATTTACCAGTAAAGAAGCGAGGCGTGAAGGGTATAGCCGAAGATGAACTGGTCATGACCTTTGCAGACGTTATTGACCAGCTCTCAACGTCTGATACATGGGGAAAAGAATTTCGTTCTGCCGCTGAATCAGGTATGTACTCAGAGCGTCGGCAGCTATTCTGTTAATAGGAACCCTGCTCGTATAGCCGATGCTCTTGTATTATCACTTATCATAGCTTCTCAATCTCTTCTGTTGGTACCCTCTCAGAAATTTACTGCGCTCCCACTTTCCGTGAGTCTCTCACATAAACAGTTCGTTTATACTAATGTGCTATCAGCATCTACTAGGACTAATTATGCGTACCATCGAGGATGCATTTGATGGCGGAAGGTTCCTATCTTCCCTCCAGTCTTCGTTAAGTTCTAACGCAAAATTCAAAATTCACATACCTGTCAGTAGCACACGTATATATTTATATCTAAACTAACTTTCATACAGCTAGACAGTCCAATCTCAGAATCCATTAAGAGCGTGTCAAATTCGACCTCGATAGCTTATATTGGTTCAATATCAAAGTTATGCGCTAGAACCGTGTCGCTCTTTGTAGATCATAGGCCAAACGCCGCACTGCCCCTAATCTCGGAAGCATACGAGAAACTCAACTCTATTACTGCCCACGTTGTAACCGACTGGTTTCCAACCGCACTTTCTGGGGCTACAGGCCAGAGCTTGTTGTGTAAGAGCCTCGTTGGATTAATAGCCGTACAGCGCTCATCCTTACTTAGCACCAGACGCCAGGGAAGTGACAACCGCCATATGGGCGACTTTGAAAACACTCCTTTTCAGCGTGATTATGATCACAGAAGCCGGTCTCTCTGCTTTGGTCTACATCCCCTCCAGTTCCGCTGTTCTACCAAGGAATTCGACGCTTGCAGTAATTGTTTTGCAAACGCTCTCACACCTGTCATTTGTTATCGCGCAGTTTGGTGGTGCAGGTCACGGTGCTTTCGATGAGCTCAAGAGGTTGTTTTACCTTGCGCTAGACGTTCTTGGAAGTGATGTAGCAGAGAGCAACGAATACGCTCGACGTCTTTGTGACGTCAAATCAGGCCTGGACCCACCTCTGGCTCACCCTTTTTATCAAGCGAAAAAAGCTTTTGCGCTTTCAGCAATCGAACAACTTGTTCCTGTGCTTAACGAATTGATTATCCAGGAGCTTGTACTTCCTACGTGCCTTCCGTGAGTTTCATTCTCCACGTATATAGTGATTCGCCCTTAACACGTGGTAGGCACCTGTCTGACACTAGTCACCGCGAGACGTTTGAATCCGCGCATAGCGTCATCCTTGCCATCTTCGCTTCGCATGCGCAGAAAGCAAGCGAGTCGACGTCACAACAAAGGGGCGGCTTCACAAGGAAGATCGTGCCGTTTTATGCCAACTGTTTAATAGACGTAAGTGGCTACGTCTTAATTCTCGAGCATCTTTGACCATGCTGGTCGTTCATAGAATTCAGTGCAGGGCAGGCTCAGCACGCTGCAACTCCGGCTAGCATATGCTGCTCTTGTTCGCAGTGCGGCGTCTGTTGCCGATTTGTCTCTTGCGTGGTTTTGCATCGACTGCCTTCTGGCTGCTATTGCGTCTACCGACGAGCATGACGACGAGCGAAAGCATCGGCTTCAACTGACTCTTATCTCGTGTGTGCCATCGGTCCCGTTGGCCTTGCTCCCTCGCCTGTTGGATCCCATCCGTTCATTTATGGATGCAGCTCAGGACGAGAAGGACAGGCAGGAACTTATCGACGCACTCTTCGAGGAGATCAAGGTGCGCGTCGGCGATAAGGAGAAAGAATATATGATTCGGTGGTGGGGAGAGCTGCGGATGAAGTGGGCTCATACTGTGCCTGGTCGTGAGGAAATCCAGGGGGGTCATAGTTTGGACACTGAAATGTCATTGACACCACGGCTGTGATATGCTCTTTTAATGTGTTGCGTACAGATTACTCAGGTGAAAAATGCTTGGAAGTGTCGTACATAAAATGTCCCTCTGGCAGTTCCGTGAAGACGCATGGAATCAAGGGTTCCAACGAGCCACACTGACTGCATAGCAACAGCCATTCATTTATTATTATTCTGTCCCGAAGCGAGGCATGATAAGTTAGCTAGGATAAGAACTACGTACGAGTGGCAGTGCAGCACGTGGCCATAGAGGCTGCATACTCTGGAACAATTGATGAGCACCTAAATCTGCTCAATCTGAGACTGAAATTGCCTACCTGTTCTTGCAACTTGTCCCTGCTCACTCTTGCACAAGTTATGAGCTCACTGAGTATGGTGAATGCTCTCCCATGTTTATGGACAAGCTGAGGACCCACAAGCTCCTGGCAGTATTATCCATTAGGGCTGGTCACCATAATGATATACAGTTATGGCCATACAATTTATGGTGGGCTTACAGGTACTACCCACATCATACTGTATGTCATACAATACATTCAAAATGATTGACAGTACAGTACAGGTCCTCATATGGTCATACAACCAGCTATATGGTTGTATGGGAGATGAAAAAAAATCTTCAATTAGTAAATTACAGTAGTACTAACTATGGATAGGGATCTGCAGGGGTAAACCCATGAGTGTCCAAGGGATAACCCATACCATTACCCCTCAAGTACCCATACCTGCACACCCATGGGTAGCCAGGGGTACAGGTGTCTGTGCGGGTCTGCTAAGGGTCAAGGTATTGCAGGTAGAGGTATACCCACAATGCAATTAATATGTGCAGCTTTGTTAAGGTTGTACTCAAATGGGTTCAGGTCCAAAGGGTTTTGGCCTCAGCTTGTACACTGTGCCCCTTTCCTGAGTATAGCCCCTTATTTCAGAATACTATACTTATCATATCCAAAGATCTGGATGGCTATCATAGCGTATCCAAAGGTCTGGATGACTATTGTATGATATCCAGATGTAGAGATACAGTGGCTCAAAAAAGTGTCCCAATGTTTGTAGCTTTTCATGTAATTGCTTCATTAGGAGTCAGGGTGTGGGAATCTGACTAAGCTATAGGAGGTGTTGGACAGCCCTGCCTCTTGGCAATATATTTGCTCCATATAGCGTGGGAAACAGATGACATTGTGTGAATATATGGTCATTTTAATTTGGTGACTCATTGGGACACTTTTTGACTTTCATTCTGATCAACACAATCTCTATAATTATGGTACTCTGTGTGGCTTGCTTTTGCTGTAATCACCTCTGCCACTCTTCTAGACATATTATCTATCAATTTGAGGTATAACTCTTTAGAAATATTCTTCTATTTTACTGCAACTCTATTCTATAGCTGAAATAGCCCCTATAGTAGATTTTGATGGGCTGCAAGCAATTTCTTGAGTAATGTTAGCAGGTATTTAATAGAGTCAAGGTCCAGGGACTATTCTGACCATGATAGAAGAGTAATATCATGGTCTTTATATCATTGGTGGCCAGATTGAAGATGTGATTAGGGTCACTATTTTATGAGAAGATAGTGTCCTGTTCATTAATATATCATTTCTATATGATTCTGAGCAGACACTTCTCTAAAATAGAGATGTACTATTGTGCATTTATTCTTCCTTCAGTTCAAAGGGAAATTCACTTAATTCCATCCTATACAGTCCTATACCATCAAATTTCCTTCTCCAAACTTAAGTATTTGCTTGACTTATCTTTCTCTTAGTGGTTTGTCTACCTTTATTTCACACATTTTTCAGTCTATCTGACCCTATCTATACATTTTTATCTCATCTTAACCATATAACAGTAATTCAGTTCCCAGTAGTCTAATACTAGTACTTTGGTGTAGAATTTTATCTCTTCTTTGTATAGGCTGGAAATCAGAGAGTTCTTTCTTCTTGGCTACAGCTTCAGGATTAGCTACCTTAAGAGCCTTACTGACTATCTGAGTAGGGATAGTGGTGGAGATGATGGAATTAATAGATTTGGTGACCTTGGTTGCATTTACAACCTACCCAGTTAGAATATGGTAATCAAGAGAACTTGGGTCATAGGGAGCATGCATCCAAGTTAGATACTAAATAGTTTGAAGACCATGATATTACTCTTCTATCATGGTCAGAATAGTCCCTGGACCTTGACTCTATTAAATACCTGCTAACATTACTCAAGAAATTGCTTGCAGCCCATCAAAATCTACTATAGGGGCTATTTCAGCTATAGAACAGAGTTGCAGTAAAATAGAAGAATATTTCTAAAGAGTTATACCTCAAATTGATAGATAATATGTCTAGAAGAGTGGCAGAGGTGATTACAGCAAAAGCAAGCCACACAGAGTACCATAATTATAGAGATTGTGTTGATCAGAATGAAAGTCAAAAAGTGTCCCAATGAGTCACCAAATTAAAATGACCATATATTCACACAATGTCATCTGTTTCCCACGCTATATGGAGCAAATATATTGCCAAGAGGCAGGGCTGTCCAACACCTCCTATAGCTTAGTCAGATTCCCACACCCTGACTCCTAATGAAGCAATTACATGAAAAGCTACAAACATTGGGACACTTTTTGAGCCACTGTAAGTATTGTATTCCTATCCAAAGATAAGGAATAGTATCATATACTTATCCAGAGGGTGTCTGGATATTGGACGGAAGTATAAAGGCTAGTCTATACAAGTCTAAGACTAGAAACTAACAGAGTATAGACTATCCAAAGATAGAGGCGGATGCATTAGACTATCAGATACAATCCTTAAGTCTTGGAGGGTGACAAGAGTTGATAAGACTCGAGTCCAGATAACAGAATGAGGACAATCTAAGATGATATTTGAACTGGGGTGCTACAGGACATATACAAGAGTTTATATATGATAGAACTAAGCAAAAATAAGTATCACAATGTATAAGCAATGCTTATTAGAAGTCAAACATAGGCTGGAAGTTAATCACAGGTGAATGGATCAGTAAACATAGCTGGAAGTAAGCATAACCGATATACTGGAAAGGAAGATATACTAAATGGAGGAAATAAGCAGTGTTTAACATTATATGAACAGGATATGAATGAAGAAGCTTATCATAACGGATCCGGTATGGATCTGTGGATCAGATCAGATTGGATCTGGTATCCAGAACTTCAGATGAGAAGCATGAATGTATGGGATATGACACAAACAGAAAATAAACTTATCCCATCTTGCCACACCATAGTGGGTTTTCACTGGGCAGGAGGGCCAATTCATGTCCAAACACTCCTTTGGTACATCATATTCCATGCTGCACGAGTGTAACAAGGACTGCAGTGCTATTACATGTCATTACATACTATCATACATGTTCTCCCTATCCCTTCCATGTCCAATGAGATCTTACTTAGTATAAAGCCTGATGGTTGCACTACTATTCCCCATTACTCCCCTTTACTGTACTTCCCTAGCATTTGGGTTTTACTTTAGAGTAGTAGTCAACATTAGGGCGCGTGCCCTGTGGTTATTGCATTTTGGCTTAGATTAGATCACCTAATCAAACCTTGCTTCTTGTCTGCTCTGCTTTTGCTCTCACTTTATATTGTGCTCACTTTCACTCACATCACTTCACACTCATTACAAATCCCTACACCATTCCTTGCCTTCTGCACCACTTGTGCACCTTCATGCACCCACATGCCTTCCCATGCTTTGCTTACCTTAGTGCACGCTGTAGGGACTCATATTTCTATGGGCGTGTAATGGGCATATTCACGCAAGCAGTCCGTTTATCGTTCGCATAATGACTTGCACTTCCATTGGTATATCATGCAACATGTTCCTGTATAACGCGCAATAGGTGTGATGTATTCCCATGCTCACGCTGTCTTCTTAGATAGATGATCTATAGATGGAACACCTACAAAACCAATCTATCTCCACGGTCAGCAATCCAGACAAATACCGATGACTGATAATGTGGTCATTCGTGGGTGGTTCTCTAGTGATACCTAAGCTACGGTCAGTAGAAGGTACTGTGTGAGGTCAGCAATGTGTGTGGCTATGACTACGATGATGACAAATGAAAGAAAGAAAAACAAAATGAAAAACATGTACTCGTATCCTGGATGAAGGGTGTCTTGAGACAATCTTATCCCAACAGACTGTGCGGAGTTATAATGATCACTCCCTCAGCGCAAAACAGGTAGGGACCAATGGTCAGGACTAGTCAATGCTTAGAGTCTTTATGTACTACTGAACCTGCTGCCAAGGTACTCACAATGAGTATTAAACAGATACAGGAACGGACGTCCTTGGCATTCAATACCAAGTCCCCTTTCAGTAGCTAAAGCTGTGGCAATGAAACCCTGGCTCACTCTCTCTACTCAGATGTGTGAGGTCAAGCGTACACTTATCAACTCCAAACATCTCCCCCACTAAGCTATTCTAAGTCTTAGGTGGTCTAAAGAGACAACACAAATGTGTGGAATATCTTATGCTTGAAGACAAAGAAATCCAGAAAAATAAAAAGAAGAAAACAGAAAAACAAACACAGGAGGCAGTACCAGGCCTTGCTGGTTGTGGAGAACAATGAGCTCACACTAATTACTGTCTCACTGAAGGGTACCTTCACCAATCTTGCAGTCTCTCACTGTTGTTGGCTATGATCACACCTCACACTAGTAATTGGGGGTCAAAAGTTCTCTCTGGTTCTTTTATTGCTCAAAGTGGGCCCTTTATATAGACAAATACATGTGGCTGTGTGGTACTAGTACAATATAGTTTGCTACTGGCATAATAAGGTTACTAGGAGTCATTATGAGTCATGTGGGAAATAATTTTCTAGGTCACCTGACATGCGTGAGATTCTTTCTTAGTCATCCTCACAGCCTTCGGAGTAAAACTGGTTACATAAAAAAATCTTCAAAAATAATCAAGCCTAGAGGCAAAAGTAAAAAAAATGGACTATTAATGTGTGCTCTAGTTTATAGGCTTAGGGTGAGAGAGGATTAGTCAACCATGCACCAAACCAGTTTGGTGCAGGTCAACGCTTAGCGCGCATTCTCGCGCATTTTTGCATTTCATCGCATTTCATTGCGCATCATCGCCTATTATCCAGGAGCGCCTATCCATGTCCAACCACCTCATTGGTACATCATATTCCTTGCCTCATGGTTGTAACAAGCATTGCAGTGTTATTACATGTTATTACATACTATCAGCATGTTTTCTTCCTATCCCTTCTGTGTCTGACGCGATTTTGTCTAGTATATAGTTTGATGATCGCACTACTACTCTCCCATTATTACTCCCCTTTACTGTACTTCCCTCACTATCGGGTTTTACTCTGAAGTAGTAGTCACCATTAGGGCGCACTTTGTGTTACCTATGGTTATCGTTATCGGACTAGACTAGATTAATCAGACCTTGCTTTTCACTCGCTTTGCGTATCTGTCGATCCGTTATCTATCCACCCCTCTATATCACTCCTTATTCTCCGCATTCCATCTGTGCTTTCCCACGACAACGCGCACTATAAGTGCATGCCTTCCCACGCTTTGCTTACCTTAGCGCGACTTTCCCGCACTTCGCGTTCTTTGCGTTTCTTTGCGTTTCTTTGCATTCCTTTGCATTTGTCTCGCATTTCTTCTCGCACCTTTGCATATCCTTCAGACTACAAGGGTCTCTCATTTATCTGGTTCTGTGTGCAGTAGCAGTCCCCTTTAGGGTCGAACGCGTCTGTCTCAGGCATAGCAGCCTAGGTGCAGCAAGACCCAACATTCTGCCTCACCAGCAGCATTGTTGATCTCACATCGAGAGAGTGATTGCGCGAGCAGCAGTCACTTAGTGCCTTCAATGCTTCCCATGCTCTGCTTACTACACATTCTCATCATGCGCTTGGCACCTCTCTATATCCTTGTGCATGCCTCCTGTCTACTTGAGTTATCTCTATTTCTGGTTCTGTGTGGTAGCAGTCCCTTTAGGGTCAAACATGCCTGTCTCAGGCATAGCGGCCTAGGTGCAGTGAGACCCGACATACTGCCTCACCAGCAGTGTTGTTGATCTCACATCTAGAGATTGATTGTGCACACTGCAGTCAGTCTTCATGCCTTCGCTGTAAACTTATGTAGCATTTGACTGCCATGCCCACAGAAGTTGCTGCTCCAGACATCTGAGTCATTGCATCTTCAAGTCAGGTAAGTTCCTCACCTACAAATGTTACAGTACGCTTAGGCCCTATTCATTTTCTTTCTTACCATTGTATTACATCACGATCGCTCACTGCCGCCGTCGTTAGATGACCAATAGCTTCCTTTCTTGGGTTACTCACCTTTTCTCGCGCAAGCATGCTTAATTAGGCAGACGTCCTTTGTCTTGGTACTTGCCCTAAATCTCTCTCCCAGTTCCTCTATAAATACGCGCTCTTGTACTATGTAGTTCCTTACTTTAATCTTACTGGGTTTTACCTGACACTTGATTTCCTTCACCTAAGCCCTCTAAGCTTAGGTCGTCTGAACCAATCTCTGACTTAGAGCACTCCTCTTCGTCAGTCCGAACCTTTGATCCTAACTCTGAGCATCCCTCATCATTAGACCGATACCTTCGCAAGTCGACTTCATTGTCATTGCGTCGGCCCGACTTTGACTCAACCACGAAGGCTCTCTTCTGAGTCTAGGTTGTTAGAACCCATCCCAGTTCGTAACAAAAGATTAAAGTCCTTATCTGACCGTCGCCATCTGCGACGCCCCTTATTGATACCAATCCAAGACGAGCTCTTGGCAGAGAACGTTCTGGTGGGAAAGAGATCCTACCCAGCCAGATCCTGAACCAGAAGAACCGGATACTCCGGAAGAAGAATTTCACGCGGCCCCCGAGTCGGCTATCACCGAACCCCGCCTGATCCCCACTGATATCGAAGACAGTTCGAGTTCTACCTCAACTTCCTCTTCAGACGAATTCCCAGAAGAAAGACCTCCCCGACATCTATCAGCTCATCCCAGCCTCAGAATGTCTCATGCAACTAAAGAAGCTGAGCTTCGTGCCGGAGCCCCGGTTGCCTTCGATGGTAATATTAGGAAAGCCTCGCGCTGGCTGCACTCTGTAAAAGCGTATTTCACCGTTAACGCCGCGATCTATTCTACCGATGAAAAGAAGGTAGTCACCGCCCTTGCCTATATGACGGAAGGCACGGCCTCGTCCTGGTCTGACACCTTCTACCAACTATGTGAAGGAAGAACGTCCAAGTATGGAACTTGGGTTGACTTCGAGAAAGAATTTCGGGAGATGTTCATCCCCGCCGACGCGAGCATAGTCGCACTTAACAAGATTCAGAAGCTTAAACAGCTTGGAAGAAGCCTCTCGTCCTACGTCGCTGAGTTCCGCGCACTCGTAGCAGTAGCCAACGTCAAGGAGTCGCACGTTCTTATCCATATGTTCAACTTAGGACTAAACGACGACCTCGTAAACGCCGTCCATCTCATGGGAGAAATCCCTACCGATTTCGACAAGTATGTTACTGCCGTCATCAAAATCGATAGCAACATGAAACGCGGTAAAACCACCATCGCCCTCACCCGCGCTAATCGACACCCCAACTATCGCCCCCAACCTAAAAAGAAGGATGATGACGCGATGGACGTAGATCGTCTCGACGAAGAAGAACGCGCCGATTGCATGGCTAAAGGCCTGTGCTTCGTATGCAAGAAGCGTGGCCACCGTGCCAACAGCTGCCCTGATAAGAAGAAGAAGAAGGTCCCAGTTAGGCAAGAGAAGATCGAAGAAGAAGATGATGAAACAGAGAACCGCCGCCTTGCGGAGGATTTTTGATGTGGAAGACTGGTACGACGTCAGTATCTTCCAATGTAACAGTAAGACTTGTACAGGCTATCGGAGAACGAAAGGAACTGCGTGTTCCGATGACTCTTATTTCCAAAACTCGTCTGAAAACCGTCGAAACCACTGCCGTTGTTGATTCCGGAGCAGCGGGAACTTTTATCTCTGAAGATTTCATCAAACTCCATAAAATCCGAACCCATCGACTCTCCAAACCCTTCAAAGTAACCACCGCCGACGGAAGCTTAACCAAAGGTGGCCCGATTACGCATTACTGCGTACTAACCGTAAAAATAGACGACTGTGCCATGATTGGCAAGTTCAACGTAACCCACCTCGGAAAGCGCGATCAGATCCTATTAGGAATCCCGTGGTTACGGGCTATGGACCCCATCATCCGATGGAAGGCTGGAACGCTTTCCTTACCCAGGACTCCGAAGTCCGACCTGATTGAGGAAGATGTCGATAGTGAACGAAAGAAGAACGGATTACCCCTCCTTTTTCAGAAAAAGCCAAAGTACGAACACTCCCAGCTTAAGAAGTCAGTGAAACCTGAATGCGTTGACTCCACGGTTCCGACGAAAGTCGAACCAGTGTCACCTGAACGTATTGACTCCACGACTTACCCTTCTGCATCTATTGAGGAGATTCCCGACGAGGAGATGACGGTTCCAGAAGAAACTGCCCCCGTCTTCGATACAAAAGAGGATATATGGGGGAATTACGAACCCATGGTGACCGATATCACTACCTACCAACTACGGGATGAGGACGTCCTTATTGAGTACTCAGAAGACGGAACGGAAATGCGCCTTATCGAGAATGTATCTCTCGATTCCCCTCTCACTAAAGACGGCACGTCCAAAAACGAAATGAAATTTAGCAATAAAGCCCAGCAGTTCGCCATCGCTGGAGCACACAGCGAGGTAGAACAGAAGAAGAAATCGTTCGAAGAACTCGTTCCCAGCTATCTTCATGACTTTCGTGATATCTTCGCTAAAGACGGTCTTAACCGGCTCCCTCCTGAACGACCCGGAATTGATCATCGCATTGAAACGAAACCTGGTTTCATCCCGAAAACGTCAAAAATCTACCCTTTATCTGAAAAGGAACGGTCAGCGGTTAAGGCATTTATCGATGAAAACAAGAAGAAAGGTTTTATCTCTGAGTCGAAGTCGCCTCAAGCAAGTGGGTTCTTTTTTGTTGGAAAGAAGAGCGGAGAACTCCGTCCCTGTCAAGATTACCGGTATATCAACGATTGGACCATAAAGAACT
Source organism: Suillus cothurnatus (assembly GCA_016758765.1). Lineage (NCBI taxonomy): Eukaryota > Fungi > Basidiomycota > Agaricomycetes > Boletales > Suillaceae > Suillus > Suillus cothurnatus. The sequence goes on from JABBWL010000095.1 coordinate 212,580, forward strand.
CCTATCCGCTTCCCCTCCCTCTCACGCTGATCGCTCGATTACATGACGCCAAGTACTTTACCAAGATGGATGTTCGATCTGGATATAACAACATCCAAATCCATCCGGACGATCGATGGAAAGCGGCCTTTACCACGGAATTTGGACTATTCGAACCTAACGTCATGTTTTTCGGCCTCTGCAATTCACCGGCTACGTTTCAAGCATATATGAATCGAACATTCCAGCAGGAGATTAACGAGGGATGGCTAGTAATTTATATGGACGACATCCTCATCTTTTCGAAAACGCTTGACGAACATCAGAAACGAACCAGGAGGATATTGGAGATCATCCGTAGGGAACAGTTATTTTTGAAACCCGAGAAGTGTACATTCGACGCCGAAGAAGTGGAGTATCTTGGCATGATTATCAAACCCGGCCACGTCACCATGGACCCTGCTAAACTCGACGGAATTAGAGATTGGCCCGTCCCCACCACAGTAAAGGAAACACGGTCCTTTTTGGGGTTCTGCAACTTCTACCGGAACTTTATTTCGCACTATTCCGACCTTGCACGCCCTCTGATAGATCTCACAAAGAAAGACGCCCAGTTCTTATGGACTGATGCGTGCAGCGAATCTTTCCTGATCCTGAAAGACTGTTTTCTTCATCAACCGGTACTTCGAAACCCTGACCCTACTCGTCAATTTGCCGTTGCAACCGATGCTTCCCTCGTGGCTACCTGTCCCAGTCTTTGAACCCAGCGGAACGAAACTACCAGATCTTTGATAGGGAGCTGCTCGCTGTCATCCGTGCACTCACTGAATGGCGTCATTACCTCGAAGGAAACCCACACCCGGTCATCGTGTTCACTGATCATAAGAACCTGCTTTATTTCCGTACTGCCCAAAAATTAACCCGTCGCCAAGCACGTTGGCAGTTGATTCTTTCCTTGTTTGATATTGAACTTCACCATGTACCGGGAACGAAACTAGCCGCCCCCGATGCGTTATCTCGCAGGCCCGATCACCATCCCACAGATACGGATAATGCAGACGTCACCCTGCTTCCTGACACCATGTTTGTACGTCTTCTTGACGACTCCCTGCGTGACGCCCTCTCTGCGAACGACCCCTCCTCTGACCCTATATTCTCTACTGCTTCCGACGCCTTGAACGGCCTCTGTCTCCCCCCTATGAAGTCGGCATTGTCCGACTGGAAGATTGTTGACAGCATCCTGTACTACAAAGACCGTGCCTATGTATCCCCCCCCGGACGCCATGATCTGCTCCGTCGTCTCCACGATCACCCCACCGCGGGCCATCCTGGCCGTTTCAAAACCGAAGAACTCGTTAAACGCGATTATTGGTGGCCTGGCCTAGGTGCCTACGTCCGTAAATATGTCGACGGTTGCTCCCTTTGTCAGCAGATGAAAGCTGACACCCACCCGGTGACCCCTCCCCTTGTTCCGATCCCTTCTACCGCAACCTTGCCTTTCACTTCTTTGTCAGTCGATCTTATCACGGACCTCCCTCCTTCCGGTGGGTTTGATTCTATTATGGTCATGGTCGACCACGGCCTTACGAAGGGGGTAATTATTACTCCCTGCCTGAAAACCATTACCTCGGAAGGCGTAGCAAAACTTTTCTTCAAACATGTCTACCGAAGATTTGGACTCTATGACAAGATTATCTCCGACCGAGGCCCCCAGTTTATTTCTAAATTCTCAAAAGCTCTAGCCAAACTCCTCGATTACACCATTGCACCTTCTACCGCTTATCATCCGCAAACTGATGGACAAACCGAACGACTCAATCAGGAACTAGAAACGTATCTACGGATCTATTGCCGAACCAACCCTGAAACATGGGTCGAACACCTTCCCCTCGCCGAATTCGTCCATAACCATAGAAAACACGATTCCCGGAATGCATCGCCATTCTATCTTATGATGGGATACAACCCAAGATCGCTACCTCATACCCTAGCATCGTCAACCATTCCAGCAGCTGAAGAACGCGTGAGACTGCTGCAGAAGGCTCGAGAAGAAGCCATAGCTTGCCACAACATCGCTATGCAACGAATGGCAGAACGGTCTCATGGAGTAAAGTATACGCCTTGGAAGGTCGGCGATAAGGTTTGGTTATCAGCAAAGAATTTGATCATCCCAATACCAAAGAAGAAGCTCGGACCGAAAAGATACGGACCTTTCCCGATCAAAGCCGTACTCAGCCCGATCACGTTCACACTCCAGCTCCCAGAACAATGGCGAATCCACCCCACGTTTCATGCTTCGGAACTATCGTCCTATCGCGAAACTGACGTACACGGTCCGAACTTCCAGGAACCACCACCTGATATTATCAATGAGGAAGAGGAATACGAAGTCGAAGCTATTCTTGCCCACAAAGGAACGGGTAAACGAAGACGCTATCTCGTATCTTGGGTTGGTTACTCATCGGCTAGTAACGAGTGGATCCCAGAAGAGAATCTTGGTAACGCCTCTGAGATAACGAAAGCGTATAAGAAGAGGCATAAGCTCACCTAAACCTTTTCAATGTACTCCGGTGACATCGCTTGGCAACTCTCCGACTATCTTCGCCTTATCAAGTTTATCGCCCTCGAATTTCTCGCTCTCACCAATAACTTCATTATGAGCTCCTCCTCCGACATCACTTCTGACCTCGCATCCGCCTTCGTCTCGCTCGACTCTTACCTTGATACCGTTACCAAGAACCTCGACTCTACCGACCTCATTAACCAGGAAGTCCGTAACACCCAGAACGCCTCCCCCCTTTCCAACGCCTCCACCGACTACTTCGCCATCTTAGAAGAAGTAGAGAATCAGACCCTCATTGAGTCAGCGTGCCTTGACATCCAGTATTCCAAAGACATCGACGAACGCCTCGCCCAGCATGACGCTACGGCCGTCGGGCTCCTCATCAACATCGTCCGAGCCGCCGAGCTCGTTGAACGTACCGCTCGAATCCTCCCCAACCCCCGTCACACCAGCATCCTCCTTCATTTACAGAGGCGTATTAGGAACCTCGCTGTACGTCTTATGCCTGATGACGCTAAAACTATTATTCGTGAAGTTGTCCACGAAGTATGCGAGCGTATTATTAAGAACCCGGTCCTGCGTCCCCACTCCCCTGATGCACCTCTTCCTGTACCTCCGCCAGTTGAAAGCGTTGCTTCCGCTTCATCTGAGGATATTACTCCTGGCTTACGCACTATGTCTCTTTCGACAATGGCTGCGTTGCAAGTGTTGCAGGAAACAGCTCCTCCACTTAATGAACCAGCGCACCCCCTCCGAAGAACGCACCGTAGACGCTCTTCAGGAACGACCCGAAGGTCAAGAGTTGCACGTGCCTCCGCTCCTTCCCCCCCCGACCTTACCAACCGTAATCGCGAACGTTCTGCATCGCCGACACCCTCCACCGCGTCCCGCGTCACCATCGTAACCACCGACCCCGACAACAATTTTGTTTGTCGCCACTGTCGCACCCCCGGACATCGTCACAAGCACTGCCCTAAGTACCACTGCCGCGTCTGTCGCGTTTACGCACCAGGCCATTTCTCCGTATTCTGTAAACAGCTTAAAGGTGAAGCTGTCCTTCCTATCGACTGGAAGGATCCAGAATTCTATAGCGCCCTTGCTCGTTGGGAAGCTGATAGAGATGCTGCGGAACTTTGTATTACTGAGGAACAAGACGCTCTCCTCCATCGTGACTATGACTGCGACCATACTCTTTACGACAATACTGATTGATGAAGTCGGTGACTTCACGATAAAAACGGGGTAATGTTACAGTACGCTTAGGCCCTATTCATTTTCTTTCTTACCATTGTATTACATCACGATCGCTCACTGCCGCCGTCGTTAGATGACCAATAGCTTCCTTTCTTGGGTTACTCACCTTTTCTCGCGCAAGCATGCTTAATTAGGCAGACGTCCTTTGTCTTGGTACTTGCCCTAAATCTCTCTCCCAGTTCCTCTATAAATACGCGCTCTTGTACTATGTAGTTCCTTACTTTAATCTTACTGGGTTTTACCTGACACTTGATTTCCTTCACCTAAGCCCTCTAAGCTTAGGTCGTCTGAACCAATCTCTGACTTAGAGCACTCCTCTTCGTCAGTCCGAACCTTTGATCCTAACTCTGAGCATCCCTCATCGTTAGACCGATACCTTCGCAAGTCGACTTCATTGTCATTGTGTCGGCCCAACTTTGACTCAACCACGAAGGCTCTCTTCTGAGTCTAGGTTGTTAGAACCCATCCCAGTTCGTAACAACAAATCCTCTTATTCTTTACTGACACACATCACAGGCATCACAGGGGATTCCACCAGCCACCTTGGACCACTACCTCAAGCCCAGGAGCAGATTGCTGTCACAAACACCTTCTAAAACCCCTAAATCTTCCCTTACAATTCCTTTAGCACCTACCACACATGTCACTCCTATAGCAGAAGATGAGGACACATTCTATGATTGTCTTTAGATAAGATAAGATTAGATTAGATTAGATAAGATAACATCACGTGATATGATCCAGAACATTCCATGACATCATTACTATTATTAGTCTCAGGTACATCATACAATTCTCACTCTATTTAATGATTGGCTAGTAGTTAGAATTCAGTTTCGGTCTCAGTCTCAATTAGTGTATATAGTTAGTCGATTGTAGTCAGTAGTTCTTCAGTTCAAACCTCTTGTGTATTCATCATTGAATCGACTCAAGGCGTACTTGCTCCTCTTTGTGATTATCTTAGACGTTTAAGTCCTAGTCTCTGCTCATCGCGTTTATTCGCTTGTTGAGTTGTGACATTAGGTTTGAACTATAGGAGACTCCGACTTTGCATACCGCTCGCACTATCATCATTCCCAGTTTTGTATGTCTGTTTTACCAGACTGGTGAAATACACGTTCAAAACAAATCTTCATCACCTCTTTTGCTCACTTGAGTGCATTTCTTCACATTACATCTTTCGTAGTTAGTAGTCCTATACCAGGCCCTGCCTTACATTGCAGCTGCCAGTATACGGAGGTAGTGACAACATTAGGTGTCTTGCTACAACTTAGAGTGCTGGCCCAAGACCCTGCCTGCTCTACGTTACTATAGTTTCCTTTTTGACCTTTAGTTTTCCTTCGTACGCACGTAGGTTACTCCACCGAGTATTTAGTGGAGTTTTCTAGTCGAACAACTCGGTGACTCGTAAGCTTCGGCTGGAAGAGTACCTTGTCCTTCTAGTTCTCCCACTCGAAAGAGTATAGTTTACATATCCTTTAGTAGTCAGTATTAGGGAAGTGTTAGTGGGGATTTTACCAGAACCCCTTAACCCTGAGTATGTGGTAGATCCGATCAGATATTGGGGACCGCTCAGTTTTCCATTTTTACCTACTTCTTTTTCACTCTCCTATTTTCTCACCATCATTCCTATCTGGGAAGACCGTTACGACTAGTCTTCCAAAAAAGTCATTTGTGAATAGGGTTCCAGAACACAACTGGCACAATGGCTTCCGAATCCCACGTACCACTCCCACCCGCTGGTGAAAGCAACGAAGAGATGACCATCCCACCACCACAAATGTGGAATGGAGAAACAGTGGCAAAATACATCCATGAATGTGTAGCAGCAGCAGTAAAAGAGCTGCAAGATAGGATCATCACCCTGGAAAGCCACAACTCGTATCTGCAAAGACAGAACAGTGCACTTGAAACTAGCCTAGAAGAGCTAGAGGAGAAAATGGCATCCAAGGGAGTCAGTGGATCCAAACCTTCGGTAAAAATCGCCAAACCCTTGGAGTTCACAGGAGAACCAGGGACGATTGAAGCCGAAACATTCCTGGCACAAATTGCCTTGTACATTTCACAATACCCGACCTACACGAAACACCAGGAGACCGCGCTCATACTCTCTTACCTAAAAGGAGTTGCGGGAAGATGGGCAGAGCCCTGGATCAAGAAACACGCCGAGAAATCGCTTAACCAAGATGAATTTCTTCTAGAATTCCAACGAATGTGGGTAATAGAAGATAAGGAAGCAAAGGCGGTTCGAGATCTAGAGACCCTTAAACAAGGTTCTAGCTCTGTCCCTGAGTATGTGGCTGTTTTCAAACAAAAAGCTGCATACACCAAATTCTCCGACTACGACCTTCGTGTCAAATTCCGATCCGGCCTTCAAACCCAGGTCAAAGAACAACTAGCTCATGTGAAGCTGGCCAAGAAGAACACCTTGAAGCTGATGATTGATTCAGCTATTCAAATTGGACAGAATTTCGAAGAGCTAGATGCTGAGAAAAAGCGTAATTCCTACTGGACCCCTAAGGGAAAGGAACAGGTTGCTCCTTGGAACCCACAACCCAAGGCTGACGATGCTATGGACGTGGACTCTAGCAAGACGAAAGGTGGACCCAAACCACAAGGAAAGAATTCCTTCAAGTGCTATCGCTGTGGTCAAGAAGGTCATATCACCCGGAATTGCAAGACTCCACCAGGGGGTGTTCAGGTGAAAGCTACTGCAGGAACAGGAGCTGAGGAACCTCTAACCCATGCCTCAATCAAGGCAATGTTCAAAGCATTCAAGGCGGAAATGAAGGGTTTTTAAAGAGGTCGACATTGAAGTCTGCAGATGAAGACCCGGACTATGTTTCTATCCTCTCTATGTTTTCGGAAATATCAGAAGTGTATATACATACCAAATCAGATCATTTTTATATTCCGATCACGCTTAAGGGAAGAAACAAGAAAGCAGACATAAGAGCGCTGGTAAACTGTGGAGCGTCAACCCTCTTTATCAGTGAGAGATTTGTGAAAGAAAAGCAAGTCCGAACAAGAAAATTGACGAAGGAGATTCCAGTAAGAAACATTGATGGAACATCAAATGTAGCAGGTCCAATCTCATGTTTTGCCGAACTAGGTCTCAAGATAGGAGATCATGAAGAAGAGAAAGCGGCATTTATGGTCACAGATTTAGGATCAGATGATGTCATCATTGGGATAGATTGGTTGAGATACCATAACCCAGAAATAGACTGGAATGCAGGGAAGTTTGCATTGATGCGATGCCCTATTAGTTGTGAGAAGAAGGCAAAGCGAAAGGAAAGATGCTTAGCAAAAGAGAAGGAGTTGGAAGAACTTGAGAAGTGGATCGAAGGAGAAGCAGAAATCCCACTCAATGTCCGATCAATATCGAGACAAGTCACAGTCGAAGAAATTACCAACGAAGATGAAGATCTCTTTATTAAAGCTAAAGCCTCGGTGGCAACAGAACTGGCAGTTCAAGAAGCAGAACAACAGAAGAAGAAAACCTTCGAAGAACTTGTACCAGAATGGCTCCATGACTTCAAAAAAGTATTTTCAGAAGAAGAATCTAAACGATTCCCTGAATCGAAGAAGTGGGACCATAAGATCAATTTCAAAGACGAAAATGATTTACCACCGAATGCAAAAGCATATCCTCTGTCCCCGAAAGAGTTAGACTCATTGAAAGATTGGCTTGCAGGTGAATACAAGCTGGGAAGACTTAGAGATTCAGAATCCCCAGTCGCAGCACCTTTCTTCTTTGTAGCAAAGAAAGATGGCAAATTGAGACCAGTACAGGACTATAGGAAGCTAAATGAGAAGACAATTAAGAATGCTTACCCACTTCCTCATGCTCAGGATCTCATAGATAAATTGATGAATGCCACACTCTTCTCAAAGATGGACATAAGATGGGGATATAACAATATTTGGATCAGAGAGGGTGACCAATGGAAGGCGGCGTTCAAAACTCCTTTTGGGCATCATGAACCTCTAGTAATGTATTTCGGGATGACGAATTCCCCGGCTACTTTCCAAACGATGATGGACGAAATACTTAAAGACCTGAAAGAAGGCAAGGTGGTTGTAGTATATATTGATGACATCTTGGTCTTTACCAACAAAGGCAAAAAACATCATCACGAGGTTGTTAGAGAGGTGCTTCAGAGATTGCAGGATCACGACCTATTCCTCAAACCAGAGAAATTTTCATTCGAACAGGAAAAAGTCGAGTTCCTTGGCATGATCATTGAGAAAGGAAAAGTATCCATGGATCCAGTCAAAGTAGAAGGGGTAAAGAAATGGCCCACACCCACATGCGTTAAAGATATCCAAGCATTCATGGGCTTTGCAAACTTCTACCGAAGATTCATCCTAGGATTTTCGAATATTGCATGACCAATGAACGATCTCCTTCAAAAAGGTGTCGAATGGAATTGGGGAGAGAAGCAGCAGAAGGCTTTTGACGAGTTGAAGGAATGTTTTACCTCTGCTCCCATCTTAGTAATGCCAGATTCTGAGAAAAAACATAAAATAGAAGTAGATGCCTCCAATTACGCAACAGGAGGAGTGCTTTCTCAGGAAATGGAAGATGGATTATGGCATCCAGTGGCTTATTACTCGAAGTCAATGAACGATGCAGAATGCAATTACGAAATATACGATAAAGAATTGCTTGCCGTAATCAGAGCCCTGGAAGAATGGCGCCATTATATTCAAGGAGCTACGCACCCTGTAGAAATTTGGACTGATCATAAGAATCTGGAATATTTCATGACGAGTCAGAAGCTAACCCAGAGACAAGCACAATGGAGCTTATTATTAGCCGAATATGAATTTACACTCAACCATCGTCCGGGGGTTCAGAATGACAAGGCAGACCATCTATCTCGAAGATCAGACCATGAAGAGGGGGTAGAAAACAATAATTCCAATCGCGTGCTTTTAAAACCGGAATATTTCCGAGTAAATGCCATGAGGAGGGGTCAAATTCTGGTGCAAGGAGAAAAAACACTCCTAAAAGAAATAAGAGAATGCACAGAACAAGAACCCGAAGTGATGCAAGCATTAGAAAACTTGAAGAAAGCACCGATTCAACTACGTCGAGGCTTAGAAGAATGGAATACAGAGGATGGACTAGTAATGTTCAGAGGATTGGTATACGTTCCAAACAACAAAGAAATACGTCAAAAGATTTTGGAATTGTTCCACGACTCACCAGCGGCTGGACATCCAGGACGTGCCAAAACTCTAGAATTAGTCTCCCGGAACTATTGGTGGCCCCAGATTGCAAAATACGTCAATGACTTCGTAGATGGATGCGATAGATGCAAATCAACCAAAACATATCCTGCAAAACCGCATGGTCCCCTAAAACCAAATGAAATACCGGAGGGACCCTGGCAAACGATTACCTGCAACTTGATCGTAGATCTGCCAGTAAGCGAAGGATTTGATAGCATTTTTGTTGTCGTAGATCGATACACAAAACAGACACATCTTATTCCCACCAACAAAGACATTGATGCAGAAGGAATAGCGAAGATCTTCCTAAATCATGTCTGGAAACACCATGGAACACTGAAACAAGTGATATCGGATAGAGGGACACAATTCACATCCAAGTTTATGGGACAAGTATCGAAACGCATAGGAATCAAGTGGTCTATGTCCACAGCGTATCATCCCAGAACCGACGGCCAAACAGAACGGATCAATCAGGAAGTTGAACAATATTTGAGACTCTTCACCTCCTACAGACAAAACGATTGGGTAGACTGGCTCCCTATAGCAGAATTCGCCCACAACAACTCTGTCACAGTCACTGGCCACAGCCCTTTCAAAGTCCTTTATGGATATAACCCCGAATTCACAATATCTCCTAACTCCATATCCAACATTCCTGCTGCTGATGAATGAATGAACGAGATGAAAGAAGCTCGAGAAGATGCCGAAAGTATGCTAAGGATGGCAAATGAACGGATGAAGTGTTATTACGACAAGAACGTCAAAGACGCACCACAATTTAAAGAAGGCGACTTAGTTTGGTTAGAAGCAAAGAATATCCATCAGAGAAGACCAAACAAGAAACTTTCAGATCAACGATTGGGACCTTTCACAGTGATGGAGAAAATAAGCGACGTGAACTATCGCCTAAAGCTCCCACCGAAATATAAGATACATCCTGTGTTCCACGTTGAATTACTCACCGCTTATACTCCATCTAAACTCCTTCCCCACGACGAACCTGCAAGGCCTCCACCTAAAATCGAAAACAACAACGGTTCAGAATGGCTAGTAGAACAAGTGCTGAACTCGCGAATGCACAGATCCAAACTGCAATACTTAGTGAAATGGGAAGGATATCCTGCATCTGAAGCAACATGGGAACCAGAAGGCAACTTATGAAATGCCTCGCAACTCGTGCAAGACTTCCACCGGAAAAATCTAAAAGCCGTAAACCCTCAAAAGATCAATAAGTCCATATTCACCACCCCTGATTTCCTGGAATTCCAAAAGAAGTTTATCTGCCCTTACATCACATTCGGCAACTCGCGAGACGCTCATCCTAGAAGGGGGGTAATGTCACAAACGCCTCCTAAAACCCCTAAATCTTCCCTTACAATTCCTTTAGCACCTACCACACATGTCACTCCTATAGCAGAAGACGAGGACACATTCTATGATTGTCTTTAGATAAGATAAGATTAGATAAGATAAGATAACATCACATGATATGATCCAGAACATTCCATGACATCATTACTATTATTAGTCTCAGGTACATCATACGATTCTCACTCTATTTAATGATTGGCTAGTAGTTAGAATTCAGTTTCGGTCTCAGTCTCAATTAGTGTATATAGTTAGTCGATTGTAGTCAGTAGTTCTTCAGTTCAAACCTCTTGTGTATTCATCATTGAATCGACTCAAGGTGTACTTGCTCTTCTTTGTGATTATCTTAGACGTTTAAGTCCTAGTCTCTGCTCATTGCTTTTATTCGCTTGTTGAGTTGTGACAATTGCCATACTCAAAAGCTCTCTCATGGCCACTGATGGCCACCAGTGCCAGCACTCCCAGCCAACCTCAACCCGAGGACACCACAAACATTGTCACACCCATCCTGAGGCCTCCCAGGATGACCCTGTCTTGACATTTCTTCACAATCACAACAAGGATTGATGCCCACTGTCTTACTACTTAAGGGTCTTATATTGAATGACCATAGTGACAACACAACTACACAGTGATAAGACTTCTTGCCAGTCCTTAAGTACACAGTCTACAACTTTTCTACTTCATGGTAGATAATGTGTGAGTTCTTGGGAGGGTTTACTTAAAGTGTCCTCTTCTTGTTGTTCCCTGGTGGTGTCTTCAAAAGATACCCTGAATGATCTGATACTTAAGATATGTCTCAATCTTGTAGGTCCTGTTGCAACCTATGAAAGTCTGTTTCAACTTTGATGTATCCCTATGTGTCTCCCTTCCTGAAAAAAAGAGAGTCTCTAGTTTAAAATGTAAAGCCTAGTCTGAAAGCTGTTCTGGTGTTGTATACTCAACCCCTGAAAGGTAGCACACAACAAGTATCTGATATATATGAATAGACTGTTATATAAGTGACCCTTATTTGGTAGTATATAACTAGCCCCTGATAAACTTAATCTTACTTCAAGGCAACTCTTGGCCTGCACTTAAATTCTTATGGACTCTCACATGGTTTTGAGAGAAGAGTGAAAGTGGGAAGCTGTTATTACTCAGTGCAAAATGAGCTCCTTTTATACCTTTTTGGGAGACCATTTTACTAAGTATATATAGATGGTGGCTCACTGAGGGATTCTGTGGCTGAATAAGCTTGAAAGAAATGGAAAGAAAAATAGAAAGAGATGGAAACTTCATGACAAATCATGAAAGATCCTTACAAATCAGAATATTGCCAATCACATGACATGCTTACAAACACATCTTGGTGGCTCACTGGGCTGGAACAGCCATAAAAAGAAAAGAAAAGAAACTGAAGGAAAAACTAATATACAGGAAATATAAATACAAGTAAATCTGTCAGAATGAAACCAGGCTTATAATACAATGAGGTATACCTTAGTACACTCTCTGTGATTACTTCCTGTCTATCTATGTCATGGTATGAGTCCCATACCATGCATGACACTGCACCATGCAAATATCTGGCAATGTTGAGTTTCATTTGTTCATGGACTTGAGGGCCAAGTGCATGTGGATGTCTTTCAAGATGATGCCCAGACAGTGGGCTGTGGCTACAGAGACCTACAACCGCTGTCTTGAGGAGAAGAACCATGCTATTGGACTTGAAACAGTGAAGAAGAACTCCCAGGCCCTTTTCCAAAAGCTTGGCAGGATTGAGGTGGCTGTGATGAACCATGTAGCAAAGAACAACTTCAAGTGTGAGTTCAGCTGCTCACTGGCATCTTATTTCACGCACTAATGACTACAACACAGCTCACTCAGGTTCAGAAACATTCTGGAGAAGGCACTGTCACATCATTGAGCTCATCAAGGCCAAGCCTGGCAAGAGGGTGCACAAGTATTTCTCAAAATTTTCATATTCATTCACTTACACTCTCTATCTACAGCTTCACAAGGCACACATGTGCTCCCACTGCCAGACCATCATGTACCCCAGTCCCAAGAACTTGGGGTACAACCACAGACACAGGCTTTTGTGCTGACAGCACCAAACAGGTGTCCAAGAACAAGCCACCTCCACCCTGGACACAGCTGCCTGGCATTTTTTCTGAAGGCAAGCGCTTCCATTCACACGCCTTCCTCAAAACTGTCAAGCAAATCTATGAGCAAGTCTTCCTCCAGCCATCTGGTGAGAGCCCTGCCCTCAAGCAGAAGGCATTTGCAATGATGCTGCTTGATTGGCCCACAACACTCAAAGAAGGCACAATGCTCTTCAAGCTATATGAGGAGCTTGAGATTGACAATTCGATGCCAGATGCACTGCTGACTGTGCACAATGGCATCAAGCATCTTCACATTGAGTACCTCCAGGAGCACTGGGACTCATAGTATTTTTTTTACATCTTCAATTCAAACGTGCTCTTGCTTTGGTTCCTTAGTAGTTACTCACTGTTTCCTTTCCCCCCTTGCTACTAATTATTCAGGTAGATTGTGTACATTACACTCTATCTCCTTGCTATCTAGCCTCTTCTCCCTTTGCTTTTCATGCTCCTCCTTCCCCCATTCCTGCAGTGCCAGCATGCTACTGTCCCCCCCTTCTCCCTTTTCAACCATACATACGTCACATGACTATTTAGAATGGTCTTGAGATTGGTCCTGCACGCGCAGCACCATTTTGGTGTCACATGACACCAAAATGGTCCACCCCTTCGTATGAGGAAGTTGCTGATTTTCCTATTCACACGAGGAACTTTTCGCCACGTGACCCGAACAAGAGTCGGGGACTGGCGCTCGCGCGGGAGTGACAAGTGATTGTTCAGCACCTCAGGTGACAGCAACTCACATGCACACATATGATACTCAGTGAGAAATCATCAGAATGGCATTGGACGGGGTAGGTTCGCCAGGGTTTACTAGCCGAAACCCCGGTGTAATCAGTGACGGAAAAGGACGGAGTATGCGTTTACATTTGACGTATGAAAACAGACCATGAGAATTTACATAAATTACATTAATGAGTGTTTGCTCATTGTCCTTGCCTTTGCTCATCATTCTTTTGGATTGGTAGATACCAGATAGAGATGGCCGAAATCGTGTCGCCTGCAGGAATCCTCCCTCATATACCTGATGACCTCACGCTTGCGCAGTTCATATTGGATGCGGAGCACGTCAGAAAGCCCGTTCGTAAGAATGGTGCATGGATTGTTGATGACCAAAGTGGGAGAAAGATTGGACTTGAGGAGGTGAGTGTCCCTGCCAGTGAAATCGAGTAACTCTCCGTTGGGTAATGCGCAAAAGTTGGTGTGGTGTCGTCATAAATTGCTGTTCCGATCAATGGTTACAATGGCTGATCGTGTACATCGCAGCTCAGAGCTCGGACATACGGTCTGGCCAATGCGTTGAGTATCCGCTATAACATCCGTGCGTTCTTCATGTTTTCATGGTACTGAGTGCCATATACTGACTCCTCCGGTTCCGCACAGGGGAAGATCATGTTGGTAATGTCAATACAGTTTCAATAGCTTGCAAGTATTGATGATTCCCTAATTCTGCACACCTGATAGTGTTGATCTACAGTCCAAATCATGTTGGTATGTGACTTGACTTCGTATATGTCTGGGTTGACAGTGTGGACTATGCAGATTACCTTGTGGCTGCTTGGGCAGCTCACAGACTTGGTGCTGCGGTATCGTATGTTCACATTCTCTAAGTTGCCTAAAACATTCTAAAACGCGCCCATAAGCGGTGCCAATCCGCTATTCACAGTTGATGAACTCGTGTATCAAATCAATACAGTGAAAGCGGCCCTTATCATCACGCACCCGGACTCGCTCAGTGTGGCTTTGGCGTCTGCACACGCCGCCGGTGTATCTGCGGATCGCGTCATTCTTTTTGACGTTGAGGGTGCTGATACCATGCAGAGGGTGACTGTGCAAGTTTTGGTCTCACAAGGTCTTACGAGTGCTCTGAACTTCACAGAACGGAAACTTGCTCCCGGTGAAGGGAAGACCAAGGTGGCCTTTCTGAACTTTTCTAGTGGTACGACGGGTCGCCCGAAGGTGAGCGTGTATACCACGAGGACATGCATGTGGATGTAACTTGTACATGCTATACATCAGGCTGTTGCCATACCACACTACGCGCCGATCGCAAATGTCATTCAGCTTGCTACGCACCACAAAGTTGGTGAAGATTATGCCGGACAAAGATTCAAACCCGGTGATGTATGTTGTGCTGGTGCGTGCATTACTGTTTATCTGAAGAGCTCGGCTTGATTAAATTGCGCAGTGCTTCCTTTATATCGTGAGCCATTGCCACTCTTGCAATGTCGTTATGTTGTGAAACCGATTGTTTTCAGATATTTATGGACTAGTCTTCAATGTACGAACTCACCTGACTTTATTGATTTCATTGCTGAATATCCTGTAGACCCATTATGCCTTTTTCTGCGGAGTGCGTGGACACACTCCGAATCTGCAGTTGTACACTAACTGAAGTGCATCAAGATGACAGTTGTTTTGACAGTGAAATACAACTTTCTAGAATTTTTGAAGAGCATAATCAGGCACCGTATCACCCACCTTATGTATGTCATCGTCCGGTTTTATTTGACCTCATCCGAACAAGACTTTAGGTTGGTCCCCCCACACATTGTACTGTTGTGCAAGGTTAGCGAGTCGTGATTCACAAATGATCGGGTTTCTCACCTATCTGCCACTCAGCATCCAGCCGTCAAGAATTACGATTTTAGTCATGTCCGATACGTCACCTCAGGTGCTGCGCCCCTGTCTCGTGAGGTGATGGAGCAGCTCGTTCAGATATTCCCAAACGCCGACCTAGGACAGAGCTACGGTAAGTTCATCTCTGGAGGGTGCCTGCCCACGTTTTATCCTGGCGGCTACAGGCCTTACGGAATCGTGCACGGTTATAAGCACTTGGGCGGTGGATAAGAGATGCGACTTGAGTGGTGGTGCTGGCCAACTCCTTCCTGGTATTATCGGTCGCGTAGAGAAAACAGATGGTACTCTTGCAGACTTCGAGGAACCTGGCGAGCTCGTCGTAAAGACGCAGGCGGTTGCGCTCGGTTATGCAAACAACCTTGAAGCGTATGAAATCATCTCCCTTGTATCACTCACATATTTACCGCGATGTGTCCAGAACGAAGGAAACTTTTGTGAATGGGTAGGTATGTAGGCGTTGAATCGGCTAGTGACTGAGATTCCGCTTTCAGATGGCTCCGTACTGGTGATGAGGTGAAGATGAACCGCCAGGGAGAAATAGTGGTCCTTGACCGTTTAAAGGTTGAATGGCTGGCTTTGGGCGTTAGTTTCACCTGACTGAACAACCCAACAGGAAATGTTGAAGGTCCGTGGATTCCAGGTCGCACCTGCCGAGCTCGAAGGGTGTATTCTGGACCACCCCAACGTGACTGATACGTGCGTGGTTGGAATACAAGATGAATATAGTGGCGAACTACCACTGGCGTTCGTCGTTCTCCGCCCTGATGCCGCCAAACGTGTCGAAGAAAGCCCTGATGCCGCGGATGAGATCAAGGCGTCAATTATGAAAGTTAGTGCCTCAAACCTCCAGGGAATGTGTCGTGCTTATCTTCCAACTCTACAGCATGTTGCGGATAATAAAGTTGGCTACAAAAAGCTCGCTGGGGGTGTTGAGTTTATTGACGTTGTCCCGAAGAACCCGAGCGGTAAACTGTTGAGGAGGGTGCTAAGAGATAAGGCTCGGGAGCTGCGGACGAAGCCCAAAGCGAAGCTGTGACATGGTAGTCCTCTTTGCGAGTCCACACCACTAATCGTGTACCATTGTTTATCACTCCTTTATCGATGAATTGAATTGTTCCAAATTCCAATATGATCAATCCATCATCACGCTGATCAGGAGTCCGAGACATCCCAGGGTTCTAGCATCAATATTCAATGATCGTGTTGGAAAAAAGGTATGCTACTACTAGCTAGTAGAAGAAACATGCCACATAAAGAGTCGGGGCCCAGGCTCGGCTCACGTGGGGTAGGACTTAGACGTCGACATCCATGTATACCTCCGAAGGGCTCTGACAGATATCAACATTCCAGACGGTCTATCAGCTAGACTTTCACCTGTCCTAACTGGTCCTTGAAGTTGCGGGTGCAAAGCAAATCCGGGCTCTGCCGAAGGAGGACGCTTCTGATTTGCAATCAGTCATGGAGGCTGAGTTAGCTGTTCAAAGTTTGGGTGGCAAATCCTTGAATTTCTAGCCTCGAAATACGCGCACCTTTCTGTGGATAGCGACAGTCGACAATTTTTCGTTGATACCGAGTACTCTGAACACGAGAGCTTGCGTTAATTTGGTGTAGCCGTGGTGGTTGACCTTGTTCAGTATGTTTCTTCAGAAACTATCCACCATGCCTAGTAATGACTACCTTCACTTTCCCATTTTCAGAAGTCAATAATTGGGATGAATAACTACTATATCGATCGGTTACCGGACGATGCGCTCCGCATGATTTTCGAGTTGGTCTGTGAAGAAGACCAAGCCACCTTCCATAATTATTCTATGGAAAATGAAGTACAGAAAGGCTGGTATTGGGACGATTGGCACCAAGATTACCATCATTATTGGGGCGATAAAAAAGAATCCAATGGCTCTCCGCCATCGGCACTCATTGCAGCAATGTGTGTGTAAACGTTGGCGTTGTCTTATATCACAGACTCCAACATTGTGGACTGTGTTGCAAATTTCCTTTGGTGACGGTGCTGCGTCTCTTGAACAAGTGCGCACTTTCCTGCAACTTAGCGGAACACATCCTCTTAAAATCACTCTACTTTGGAATGACCCTCACAACCCCTTCAACGGAGCCCCCAGGCGAGCCCCCCTTTCACATGACTATAATATCTATCTCCCCGCACCAGTTGAAGAAAGCGTGGCTGGCGCTTACCTCGTCTTAATTATCCTGGAGTTGCATGCTCATGTACACCGTTGGCGCGAGTTTACGCTGAGGACGACCTCAAAGATCCACATACGTCAAGCACTCGTACTCATGTCGCGCCCTTCCGTTCAACCAGCCCATATGCTAGAAAAATTGCATCTTCAACTCGTTCACAATCAGTTGAGTGGAGACCCCGACCATTATCAACCGCCGATTTTTCCTGGTTCAGCATCTCCCATCAATGATCTGGTCCTTTTTGGCACCAGTTGGTCCTGGCTGTCACCCTCCATGTTTTCATCACATCTTGTCAACTTGCGGATACACTACCGCAGATATTACGATAACAGAAGTACGGCCACTACAGCGGAGGAATTGTTGCAACTCCTCAGTGGACTCGTCAATCTACAGACCCTCGCACTCGAATTGGATATGGAACCGTTTTTGACAAACATCATGTCTCCCATTGTGTTGCCCCGCTTGCACTACCTGGCTATGAAATCGAAGAATATGAACGGTTGGATTATGGATTTTCTCTACAATGTCCATATGTCCAATCTCCGGATATTAACCTTAGATGGCGTTGTCGGTGGGACCATAGCGATCGAGAGCGAATTCGATGATATCCTTCCAGAGTTGATTAGGCTTACCAAGAAAAATTCTTCTAGCCCTCTTCTAGAGCTAGATGAACTCCATCTCGTTAATTTCGCACATCTTGCAGATCCCCAGCTTCTCCATTGCCTGTACAAACAGATGACCAGTGTCAAGGTACTGACACTGGGACCAGGGGCGTTCTATGCGAATGATGTGTTTGCAATGGGACTGCTCCCCACGCCCCATGGACTGGCGGATTTCCCTCTCCCAGGACTTCGGACCCTGATCGTTTTTAATATTCAAAGAAGCCTGGTGCGGCGCATCATTCTAGAACGGCTCTCACTCGCTGGTCCGTTGGAGGAGCTCTACTATAAAGAACTTGAAGACCCACTGGATCCAGAGGAGCTAGAGGATCATGATATTATGGTCCCAGACGATTGGCAGCATCAAGTCGAGAAGTACCATCGTATTGATAGTCTAAAATCTGGACGTTATTGTGATGTGGTTAGCAGGCAATGGTCATACTTAGCCTAATAGCTTGGTCAGTCCTCTACCATGTTACACATGTCGCTCTCAATTTGGGAAGAAAAAGAAAAAGATAGAAGTGGCTTTCCCCGGGCTTCTTCCTGCCAAACTGATTTCGTTGGACTTATGTATGTTCATACCCAATACTAATTCGATGCCAGCAATCAGATGGGATCCTCCCTCCCGTACTATGAACCCAGGCCAGCATCCGTGGTATCTCTTGACGTCCACGTCTGTCGGCTGAAGTGAGCTTCGGAGATCATTGATCAGCAGTTGTCGTGGACTTTGTAAACGCCACGAATAGTAATACCTCAGAGGTGTCACTGGACTGGCATGTCCGGCAGACGGAGGCTGGTGTAGCCTCAACGTAAACGTTACCTGCGACAACGTCCGAAGGCTCTACCCCTATTGACTCAGCTATACACACGGCACAGAAGTTTCAAATTTTCAGGTTCTCTCGTAATCGTGGCTAATACCCGCCCCGCTGGACATCGGAGGGGTACCCCATAAAACACATCGCCATTTTTCCGTTCTAGTCTGGCTCTTCCTTGACTAAGCAAGCCTTTTGATTTCGTGCAGATGCACTGTTTGTGTCAAGCCTCTTAGACGAATATAAATTGGTTGAGTTTAGGGAACGGGCCGGGCTGTCTTGCTTCTATTAGGGCCTGCCTACGGGAGGCTAGAGGTAGGTATGCGGTGGGTGGGGTGCCTGGAGATGCGGAGTGTAAAATTGGCATGAGGCAGATCCGAGAGCAGTTAAGCTTTGAAGCGAACACGCAGACGTGCGTACTACGCTACAAAACAAAGCTTAAATGGATGGGTTCACAACTTTCTTGATCCAAACGTCCCCTGCCTCAGCTTACAGCCTTGCACCTGCGCCTCTCGCTGATGATTCGAATTTGAGCACATAGTTGGTCTGAACAGTGCCTCCTGTGAGTGACCCTCTTCTATCCGGCAAAGCTAGCCGTTCAATTACGAGTGACTTATCAGCCCCCCAAAGTTCTATTGCACATTCTCGCGCCACACTACAGCAAGGTCTGCACACAGAAGCCGTCTTACGTCAAGACTGAATTCATGCCAGTAAGCAGGTTGTCTTACTAGCTTCAATTCCCCGTGCACTTGTATTGACAAGAATATGACAGGTCCGTTGACTCACCAGCAATCTTTATCGTTGCCGGATAATCCATTTTGATACAAACATCCCGGTAAGCTGCACTTACATATTTTTTTTTAAAAAAAATACAATTTCTGTCCATTCAGAGAATACAACTCTATGTAGGACATTTCGTTCTAGTCAAGAGACCCCCTGTGTCTCGGTCGCATCTCGAGGTGCGCGAATGCCCTGGTGTGAGACGTGGTGTGAGGCATCCCCACCAGTCCGTGCACTTGCATATGTTTGCCATCATCTACGGTGGTTGAGACCCGGTGCGTTGACCAGTCTTCTGAGATACAAAAAGCCTGCGGGTCACCTGTCATGGCCATACCAGCTGGGTACATGTTGTTCACCTGGCGCATCATCACATGTTCTGATGACGGCTCGTTCCGACTATGAGACCTGGAGAGCGGCGTGCAGATTGGGGATGACTGACTGGATGAGGGGGACACATCGATGGGGCAAGGGTGAAACCCATAGTATTGTCTCCAAGCAGCAACACTGTCGCAAGTGGAGGCTGTGATAGGAGTGTGAGGTTGTGAGGCCGGGAAGGTTATCCGAGCGAAATGGACAGGGGTGTTTGAGTGCAACTCGAATGAGTCTCCTCCACATATGATATGACTATGATGCTGAGAAAATCAACGCCGCAGTCATGACGCGGCAGTGATGGAGCTTGACGTGGTGCTTCCAGGGATGAGGTATGATGCACGAATCATCATCAATTAGTCTATGACTAGTAGAAACTCAATCACCGATGATTAGAACCGACAGAAACCGAGCGATGTCCCTCGTTCAAGGTGTATGATTCATTCTTGCACGACATTTCAAATTTCAGTGTTTGGAGATGGTACCTTGTGGCATGATACTACCTGATACCACTGTACATTGTTTTGATCAGATGGCTTGGTATATAGCACGTGTGGTACTAGCATACTGTGTCACAACCGCGGGGGCGCGGCTTTCACCTGGCCGCTCCAGACCGTGTGACCGCACTCTGTTGAAATCCGTTGACCCGTATCTATCATTTCTTGTAATTATAATAGTCTACAATTCACTAATGACTTCCCCGAGCTCTCTTATCCAATACCCTCGTTTCAGATTCTGCCCCGAACATGTCTGAAATATTTGGTGAACTACTTGACTCAGTCATCCCTGACGACTTGACACTATCCCAGTTCTTCCTCGACTCTCACCATCCACGTAGGCCGGTCCGAACTAATGCACCATGGTTGATTGAGGATGAGACCGGAAGGCATATTGGATTTGAGGAGGTGTGTGGAAACTGCCAGTCATGATGAAGTAGTGATTCTTACCAGGTACCTGCCCATCTGGCAACTTAAAGATCCGTGCACGAACCTTTGGATTTGCAAATGGGCTTATGATATGCTATGGTATCAGTACGTGCTGTTTGACAATCCTCAGTAATGATTGTGTGTCCTGACAGCACACGTATAGAAGAAGAAGAAGTCGGTAGGTGTTATCCATCTCAAGTCATACATCCTTTTTTCTGATTGGTCTATAGTCCTTATCTTTAGTCCTAACCACGTTGGTAAGATTTTATCTCCACTTCCCCATTGGTGTCAGTTCACCGTTGCTTGTAGATTATCCGCCTGCAATATGGGCTACGCACCGACTGGGAGGAATTGTTTCGTGAGCTCAGCAAATGATGTCATTCTTGCCCTCTGATCCGACTGAGTCCGTTTAAGCGGCGCGAATCCAACATATACATCGGAAGAACTCTTGCACCAGATCCAGGTTGTGAAGGCAACCCTGATAATTGCACATCCGTCCTCCCTCCATACAGCTCTCAGTGCTGCACGTGTAGCCGGAATACCTTCTGATCGAGTTATTACTTTTGGCGAATCAACTCAACCTACTGTAGAGAGTATCATTCAGCTTGGACTTAGGAACGAGCCTGCCTTTGTGGAGCGAAGATTGAAGAAGGGCGAAGGCAAGACCAAGGTCGCTTTCTTGAACTTTTCCAGTGGTACTACAGGCAAACCTAAGGTGCGTTGTCGTTTGAAAGCATCGATACTGAGTAGATGCATAAAACAATGAATAGGCAGTAGCCATTGCACATTATGCACCTCTTGTCAACGTCGTTCAGATAGCGCAGTACACAAAAGTCAACGAGAACTATGCTCCTTGGGAGGAGCAGCGGTTCAGACCAAATGATATAATCGCGGGAGGTGTGCATTCGTCTGGTTTTTTTTCGAGGATTACATCTGACTCACTATTACTCAGTGCTTCCCTTCTTCCGTACGTCTGTTCTTTGCACATATTGTATGATGTCAAACACATGCCTTGTGCAGATATTTATGGCCTTGTATTCTCCGTGAGCGCTTCCTACAACGTCCTTGGAATCAGACGTTGATTTCTGAAACAGGTTTACGCGGTGCCGTTTTTTGGAGTAAGTCCATCGCGTCGTGTGATTCCAGGGTTAATGCTAGGGCTGTCACTAGATGTCGCTGGTAGTCATCCCAAAATTCAACTTCACAGATTTCTTGAAGAGCATAGAGAGGCACCGTATCACTCATCTGCCGTGAGAATCAGTCGTTAAAAATGCGTTGTTTATTGACGTGTTGGCTATCCAGACTCGTTCCGCCTCAAATTGTACTGCTTTGCAAGGTTAGTGAATGTAAATTGGATGGGTGGTTGATTCTTGTATGCTGAAGAACGTGAACCCAGCATCCAGCAGTCAATAACTATGACCTGAGTGGCATTCGATTTTTGATCTCCGGAGCTGCACCTCTTTCAGCTGAGTTGGTGAACCAGCTCATGAAGGTAATCCCCAACGCCCAAATCGGCCAAGGTTATGGTAGGTCCGCTACTTCCTGTTCCCTTGACGCTGACATCCATCGCACCTGGAATTCAGGGCTGACCGAATCCGCTACATCACTCTCAATGTACCCGGTGGATCAGAAAATAGGTATTCCAGGTAGCGCTGGACAGTTACTCCCAGGTGTAGTTGCTCGAGTAGTCAAGCCTGATGGTTCCCTAGCTGGCTTCAATGAGCCAGGCGAACTGAGAGTGAAGACACCTTCCTTGGCGCTGGGATACTGGAATGATGAACGAGCAACAAAGGAGACATTTGTTGAAGGATGGCTTTGCACTGGAGACGAAGTTATTATACGTGAAGACAAGGAAATTTTCATCATCGATCGATTGAAGGTATTCTGCTCCAAATCTCTTTTGCAATGGCTGATCTGTTTATCAGGAAATGATGAAAGTCAGAGGATTCCAAGTAGCTCCTGCCGAGCTAGAAGGTTGTATCTTAGATCACCGTGACGTCGCAGATACGTGTGTCGTGCCCATACTTGACGACTACAGTGGAGAAGTTCCGTTGGCGTTTGTTGTGCTTCGTGCACCCGCTGCAGATCGTGTGAGAAAAGACTCCCGCGAAGCAGACAAAGTAAAGGCGTCTATAATTAAGGTTTGGCCATTCCATACCAAAGCGATGGCAGCCAGGCTGATGTTATTATTCAGCATGTCGCAGACAACAAGGTCGCATATAAGCACCTAGCAGGAGGTGTGGAATTCATAGATGTTATACCAAAGAATCCGAGTGGAAAGCTACTACGGCGGGTGCTTCGTGACCAAGCTCGGCGATTGAGAGCAGGGGAACTCAAGGCCAAGTTGTGATATTTGTTTTGTAATGACAGCAAGCCTTAATCTACGAGCTCCGGAAGGGTATATATAACTTGTCGGGAGCTGTTGTCCTCGGCGGCAATAACTTAGACTGAACTTGCTAGCTCGTCATCGCTCGCATGAAAGTTTTGGCTATCCAGCTTGCAAGTGGTCCTCCCATTGTTTTTCATGAAAATAGTACGATTGTGAGTTATATGTATTCAGATTTCAATACATTGCAAACTAGTTACTGTGCTTCGTTCCTTGGCTAGCCTGAGCATGTGGCGACACCGTTCCTAACCCAACCACTGAAAAACCGAGATCCTTCCGAACAAGTCACACACTGAGACCTTGGCATCCCGTAAACCATAAACCGTTGGCAGCGCCTTCCTTCCTTCCTACTCTCTACATACCTATTATTCTGCAAAGCCCTCCGACGAGTCCATGTCTGAGATTCATGGTCCGAGTCTCGAGACGTCTGTTCCAGACGACCTTACTTTAGCGCAGTTTATTCTCGACTCGTCCCATCCATCAAGACCCATCCGACCGAGCCATGTACCATGGTTCATTGAGGATGCCAGTGGAAGAGGGGTTGGATATCCAGAGGTGAGCCGAGCACAGTGATGACGTCAGCAATATTTACTGAACACCCAAGGTTCGTGCAAGGACTTATGGACTTGCAAACGGCCTGAGTCTGCAATTTGGTGTCAGTGAGTCCGTCCTGTTATGATTTGTAAGTGCTTCTTTTCACAATCCTATTTTAGAGGAGAACGATATAGGTGCGTGCTTGCAACGCGTAGGCGCCCATATCATAGAACGTCGAGATTCATCGTCTTTATTTTAGTGGTCATTTTCAGCCCAAACCACATTGGTATTTAAGCGCTGATTTCCTCTCGTCATATACTTACCGCTTATCGTAGATTATCCGGTGGCCATATGGGCAACGCATCGGCTAGGTGGTGTCGTGTCGTATGTTATGCGCGCTCTGATTTTTTCGAACTCATCTAATTATTACCGGGCTTCTATCACAGATGCGCAAACCCAGCTAGTAATGTCAATGAATTACTGTATCAGCTCAAGATGGTCCACGCATCTTTGATCATCACGCATTCTTCTTCTTTGAATACTGCATTGGGTGCTGCTCAGGCTGCCGGGTTGCCATCCGAGCGCGTTATCACTTTTGATGAGTCAAATCAAATAAAGGTGGACTCTCTGATTCAGCGAGGGCTACGGAGTGAGGCAAATTTCGTTGAGCGAAGGTTGCGGAAAGGAGAAGCAAAAACAAAAGTTGCATTCTTTAGTTTTTCGAGTGGCACAACGGGAAAACCGAAGGTGTGTCAAGCCTTGGATTGATGAATGAGGCCTCATATCTGTGATCGTGTTAGGCCGTCGCGATATCACATTTCGCTCCTATTGTGAACTTGATTCAGATGGCTGAACATCAGAAGGTTAACAAGAACTACGCTCCTTGGGAGGAACAGAGGTTTCGGCCAGGGGATGTAGTCGCAGGAGGTGCGCTTTTATAGGCATTATGTGACGTCGCTAACCCTCTTGTAAAGTTCTACCTTTCTTCCGTATGTAACTCCTTTCCATATCGTCCAACAGACTGAAGTTTGCAACGTTTCTAGATATTTATGGCCTGCTGCTGGGGGTAAGTTGGATCTCTAAGACCCAACCATGTTGCTTTAATATGGTTACCTTAGATTCACTTGATGGTATTTTGTGGTGTGAGCTTCCATTGATTCCTTGCCATATCTCTTTCTTAACTCCGTGCAGATCTCAATTGTGGTAATACCCAAGTTCAACTTCACGGAGTTCCTAGAGAGTATTGCGAAACATCGTATAAACCATCTTCAGTGAGTCGCAACTATTTACCATGACTTATTATAGGAATTCTAATTTGCACACAGCCTTGTACCACCTCAAATTGTCTTGCTTTGCAAGGTCAGCGCCAAGGTTTCTGGTAACTGATTACTCGGCTTGATACTCCCGGCAGCACCCTGCCATGAAAAATTATGATCTAAGTGGTGTCAGGGTCCTAATTTGTGGAGCTGCTCCCCTCTCTGTCTCTCTTGTTGACCAGCTAGTGAAGATTATGCCGAACGCGCAGATAGGTCAAGGATATGGTGGGGCAGCTTTCTGATCATCTTATCGCATGTTTTTCATGATTTTTAAGGCATGACCGAATCCGCCGCTACTATCGCAATGTTTTCTGTAGACGAAAAACTTGGCGTTCCTGGTAGCGCTGGGTGCCTAGCGCCCGGTGTCGTTGCCAAGGTTGTCAAAGACGATGGGACCCTGGCTGGATTCAACGAACCTGGAGAGCTTCAGGTGAAGATTCCGTCTGTGGCGCTAGGATATCTGAACAACGATGAAGCGTAAGTACTTACATATGTCATATACTGGCTTGAGCTTAGCTGTTGCTCGATAGCACGAAGGAGACCTTTGTTGATGGTTGGTTGCGTACCGGCGACGAAGTCGTTATACGTGAGGATCATGAAGTGTTCATCGTTGATCGCCTCAAGGTATGCTGTCATCCTCTCGTCCTGTATCGACTTTGGAAAAAGTTCAACTTTCCGGCAGGAAATCATGAAAGTAAAAGGATTCCAAGTCTCTCCTGCAGAGCTAGAGAGCTGTGTTCTCGCTCATCCTGATGTTTCAGACACTTGTGTAGTGCCAATTTCTGATAGCTACAGCGGGGAGCTTCCTATGGCGTTTGTGGTACTTCATCCTAACGCGGTCAAGAGGATCGCCTTGGATCCTGCTGAAATCGGAAGGGTTAAAACATCCATCACAAAGGTTTGATCGTACTTCATTGTCGCTTGAATCTGACCTGAGTGTTACCTTTTTAAAGCATGTGGCAGACAACAAGGTCGCATATAAACATCTTGCTGGCGGGGTGGAGTTTGTAGACATGATTCCAAAAAACCCAAGTGGGAAGTTACTGCGTCGTGTCCTGCGCGATCGGGCGCGTGACTTGGTACGGCCGAGTTCGAAGCTGTGATTGGATTGCTACATCATCATATGCATCGTGGTTGACGTGCTTGCGTAATCTCATTGGTGTTGTACATTCAGTTGTGCATGTTGTTTCCACACAATCATCCCCCTCGAATCACATCATTGCCTTCTTTCGTGATTGAGTAATGGAGCTCATTAAGATGTGTATAAGTATGGGTGTACGACACAAAATGCAGCTCATGCTCTCTTTGTGGGTTGCCCAATTTGCCATCGATCTCACTTTGTGGTAATCTACTCATTTCCAATTCTTTTGATAGACCTGGAAAAGTGGAAACCGCGTGTATGATACAGGCGATACCAACTGACCAATGATGGGAGAATCACGATGGTACATTCGATGTTCCGATACGACGCCTCCTTAAGTCCGGCAGTATGTGTCCCTCATCGCATTGAAAGGTATATCCTCCCACTTATATATCAGCACAGAAGCCATATAGTCCGTCACACAACAAATTTAGATTGCGGCCATTCGCTAGCGCCCTTATGTGGCTGCAGGATCTGTTAGTATGGTGCAAACGTTGTTTTATCGGCGGAATGAGCTGAAGCCCCAGTCAATATCAATGTCTTCCTCGATGCAAAACCTCATCCCAGAACTTCCTCTCGGAATAACGTTTGATGCACTCCTTTTTGGGGTCACCATTGCAGCAGTGTTAGTAAACCATCTGCTCACAAGACTTAACGCTTCACATCGTTGTGGGAACGAGAGAAATCTCATCCATTACAACAGCATTTGTGGGTTTCATTCATATGATAAGGAGTACCCACTAGAACTACTTATATGGAACTTCATTTCTAGTGGCTTTGCCATTCCACTTAAGAGAGGCCAGCCAACATCTCCGAGTCGTAATTTTTTTGAGCACTGACTCGACGTCAGCTGTTATTTGGTGTTAACAAACACTCAGCTTTTAATACTACGCTCGAAGTGAGTGATCACCATGCGCATACCACAACGAATCCATCTCATGCTTCAAGATTTCTTCTGTCTTCTCGATCCAAAATCCCAAATCACCAAGTTTGCGATTGTTGAGTGTATGTAGAACCGGTTTATCTTTCGCGCAAATCTAACCTTATCTTAGTACCTAATAACGCCAGGTACCCCGACTCATCACCGGCGTTACGCTAATTGTAAATATTAACACATGGCGATCAGATCATCATCAGGCCATCAAGAAAACCCACGGCCAAGCAGGGCTCCTCGGACGCGACAATGACCGAATCGGTCACTGGACCTTCATTCCCCAATGCGATGCTAAACGGTACGTGACCGGACCTGTCGTGTTATGCTGCACGGTACTTGTATATAAGTTATCAAAGTGACCTGTGTCAGCTACCATGATGTGGGTCGTTTGCGTCTATATTTGAATGATGGATGAACGATTGACAGTGACTACGCTACGTCTTGCAACCCGGCTGGCGCCTGGCATAGTGATGCGGCGCAAAATGATACTGTGATGTGACTACTCCAATGTACGTTGCCCAATTTGATCTCGTGTGCAATGTAGCCTAATCTAAGAATCCTTTCAGTACTAGTCTCGGACTTGGAGTCACAGGCAGTCAAGATTGTGACGGGCAATGCCAGCCCGATGGCCGAGACGGCAACCAAACATGTGAGATGTGTGCCCCCGTTATCAGCATTAAAAGGAGCCATACCAGTGCGCATCAGCAGCATCACAGGTTTTTTTACATAAATCCAGTTGTCAATAAGATAAATGACTCTGGTTTAGACATCTGCGCGGGATTCGCCACATCCGTAGGACTCCAGGTGGCAATGCATTAGCCTCGATGTACTTAATACCTAAACGCCTTGCAAATTACAACCAACAATGTCTTCCTCGACGCAGGACCTCATCCCAAAACTTAACATCGGGAAGACGTTCGGGGCACTTTTTATTGGGGTTACCGTTGCAGCAATGTTCGTAAATGATTTGCTCGTTATTCAGTAAAAGCTGCGCGTTTCTTGTTATCCTGACTTATTTTGCGGAACAGTCTCTTTGGTGTAAGCAGCGTTCAAGCTTTTATCTACTTTCAGACGCACAGGGGCACAGGGACAACGTTTTATAAGCTTGCTGTACGTTTATACTACTTTCTACCAGTTCTGCTCTAAACGCTATGTCAGGTCATCTGGCTCTGGTAGGAGTTGCCATTATCGAGCGCGTCGAGATCACGGAGTTCCCTGAAATCTTAGGATACTCGATGCTCTTCATTTGACTTTGATCATCCACTACGTCTATTATTATCTAGTGCTCAATTATACAAACGTTGGTGCGCTCACGGAAATCGTATGGAGTTTTAAAGTGAGTTCCTACTTTGGTCCTCCGTGCAGCCCCGTAATACTTTGAGATTGATGGGTTTCTGCAGCTTCAGATAATAGCCGAGGTTAGTTGCATTTGCTAAGCTCTGCGGTGCACCTCAGTCGTGCACTCTACAGGTTTTCATTATCTATGGGGTGCACCTGTAAGTTTGATGTGCAGAATGTGGTGCGCAACCTATAATCAATGCATTCTTGCACTATAGCATGTATGTTTATCGCATATGGATTAGTATGTGTCTCCCTGTAGATGGATTTCCACGACTGATGCAGTATACCTAGTCAACAAGGGTCGATCAAGAACCCTCCCTATCACAGTAGTAGGTTTACAAGTGATATGGGTTCTACAGTATCTCATTGTGCTGATTCGTTATTAGGGGGTAATCGTGATCTTAAACTCAGGTAAGTCTGTTACTTTGAAATGCTCTTTGTTTGATCTTGAAGATTCCTTCAGGTATTGCCATCGGTAATTGTTTAAATGATGCTCTTGGTGTTGGTTCATCATGCTAACCCAATGTCAGCCCTCATTTGGGCCTTGTGAGTGAAATCGCGTACTCCCCACCTACATGAAGTGCTGATATTGAGTAGATATCAGTGTCATCTGTTCTCGGATTTGACTAAAATTGAGTGGGCGACATTCATAACTTTGGGCACAATGACGTTTACCGACATCGTTATCGCATCATCACTATGCTACCTCCTGGCTACCTCCCGTACTGGATTCTCTAGGTAAGGATCGGTCTATTCATTACCTAGCTCTGAGATACTAACACGAAATGCATAGCACCGATTCCTTGATAACAAAACTCATGGTTTACATCATTAATACCGGCTGCCTGACGAGGTATTTCTCCTTCATGACTATCCCATATCTTGACTCATATTTCATGCAGCGTATGTTCAATGACAGCTGCAATTACAGTAAGCATACAGAGACTGTATTGTCCATGTCTTTTCTAAGGGTCTACAGTGCGCAGTCATGCCGACCAACTTCATCTTCCTCGCTATTGAATTTTTGTTGGCTAAATGTACGGCCAAAACCTTTTCCTAGAATCGTGCTGACCAACAGTCCTGTTTCAAGTATATGTCAACTCGTTCCTCGCACTTCTGAATGCACGACACTATACGCAGGATAATATAGACACTAATAATTCTTACCCATTCCACAACCGCCACGGAGTCTACCGCCCGAAGCTGCACATCAGGGCGTCGGAAGACGAGGAACTCCATGTATCCAGGAAGGATGTGTTTACACATCCCAGCGATGAAGCTGTGCATCCTTCTCGACATATCAAGGTCAGTGCTAGTTCTTGTGTCATTGAGATCCTAATGACACGCTTTAGCCACAGCAGTCGTTTGCAGTGACAACGGAGATGAATTCTTTCTCGTCTGTGTAATGGATGACATGCATGTGGTATTGTTTATCCGCACAGTTTTTGGAAAGAGGAATATAGTCCGAATTCATCATACATAATACCTGTATCTGTAAGTTAAGTATGTCACTACAAGCTTAGAATTACATAGTATATAAGTCATTTGAGATAAATATTGTTGGGACTCACAAGCCGAGCATGTGGCATACTGATAAAGCGTCAGCAGCTATACGGACTTCGGCCGAGTTTCAGAGAAAGCGTATAGTTTTTGGGGTCTCCGAAAATGTAGCGACTCACGTCCTATCATCTGCTCGACACCTTGATTTGAACTTGGTACCGAACTCGTAACCTCGTTCTCAACAAATATGTAGCGGGGTCGATTATCAGCCTTTGCAAGAGGAGCTGGTATGCAATTGCGGATGTCCCATTTCTTCGACCAGCGAATCCACCATTAATATTGATATCATGGTAGTGTTTGTATTCACGTGACATAAGGACGTCTATCAACTTCTTTTCTCCGAGTCGGAGTACAAACTTGGTTTGAGGTGTCTTCCTCACGAATTGACTTCCTCGCCCATCTCCCGTTCCCTTTCACACTCGAATCTTCATTTTTGCAATGTCGACATCAAGTTGGCCAACGCCTTAATATGTGCGGTGTCAGTGACCGTCTTTCTAGTAGACGAGTACGTCGATTGGTCCATTGCCAACTCTCTCGTGTTGAGCACTAGCGCATTGATAGCCTCCCCTAGTCAGACTATATAGAAGGAGGCGGACGTTTCTTCTTGATTATAAGTAGTGTGTGGTATATATTAGTGGGAATTATTGATTCACTTCTTCCAATACATCTCAGCCCACTCTTCATCTAAAACACCCAGACTCAAACCGTCCATCGATCCAGCTTTCTCGTCGCTTTCTAC
This sequence comes from Suillus cothurnatus, assembly GCA_016758765.1. Lineage (NCBI taxonomy): Eukaryota > Fungi > Basidiomycota > Agaricomycetes > Boletales > Suillaceae > Suillus > Suillus cothurnatus. Next base: position 243,471 of record JABBWL010000095.1, read on the forward strand.
CCTCTTCCTTGAATCTGCTCCCTCAGGTCATCAGTTTCGATCCTGTAATATGCCCGACATTTTCCTATAAACTGCAATGACAGCTTCATTTCTCTCCGATACACTCGATGAGACGTGTTGAACTCCCAACGCTCTAAATACATGGTCTACTGTAAACCTTGTCGCCTCCATGCTATTACCCTTTCCCCAAAAATTTGGAAGCATCGCTATCCCAAACAATCCATCCCGGTTCTTCACAGGCTCTACTACTTTGATGACGCATTCCTTCATGAATCGTCCCGTTTCCCTGTGGATGATGGTGAACCAGATGGTCGAGTTCTCTGCGAGAGTTTTGAGGGACTCTTTGTATTTCGTTGGTCGCGGATATGGGTCCGACAGTTATCCCTCGCATTACACGAGCATCGCTGCGGAGCGCAAGAAGGTTATCTAGGTCGTTGTCTCCAAATCCACGCAAGACTAGGCATTCTGTTGTGAATATGACTGCGGGTCGGTCTTCGCTGGCACCTTCAAACGCGCGATCATTATAGCTCTTCGGTGAGTTTGTATCGCCCTGTTATGACTCGGTTTCTGGTACCCTGTTATTAGTCGGACCTTACTCAATTCCTTTAAGCAACTTCAAACCCTGAGCAAGCAGTCTGAACACTCTAACGACATTTACAACGAAAAGACACCAGACTCCACTTGACATGTTCGCTTCAGTTTATTGTTGCAACCATCGTCAAGCCATATATAACGGCCTCAACATATCTTCCTGCATGTTTTCCTTCCGTTACTCCTCTTCTACCTTTAGTTGTGTGGGTTCTGTCTCTTCACAATTTTGACATGTTAGCTAATCTGTTTTTTGCAATTTGTAACAAATGCAGATTTGATGATTATATATGAGATTCATCTAAATCACCACTCTGACGCCAGTTACGCCAACTCAAAGCCCATGATCGTCATTGCCGGTTGTAACGTCTGTCCATTGTATATTTTAAGCGGAATGTGCTCGCGCTTCGAATACATGTTTCGAAAGACGTCTATATCGCTATGTTAAACTTTTCTGCATCGGATGCATAGCAAGATTTACCAAGGACCTTTGGCATCATCAACCAGAGTGGTAGGAAAGTTCGAGGTAAGTCCCATAGAGAAAAATTGAACAGATAGTAGTCCGACTGACGAAACACAAACATAGCTTCGGAAGGACAAGGTCGAAAGTAAGAAATCTGTATTGCCGGCCCTATAGCGAGGTTGTGGGATGTCGAGATGGGAAAGGTCATCGCAAAACGGACAGGGTACGGATATGCCGTCAACGGTGCGCTGGGGTACAGATGGTGGGCGCTAGTGATGAGCAGATCCTATGAGGGGATATAGTGAGAATAAGCAAAATGATATTTTGACGCGTACAATGTGAGTAATAATAATTTCACCATCATCTCGGGGTCACATCATGATGGTGGCGTCCCAATCATTACTACGGTGATGGAGTTGAACCTTTTATCTCCACTGCAAGCTGTGCTTGAAGTCAATTGTGTGACAGGTGTGCCCCTCTTGCTATCAGCACTGCAATGTGCAAACCAATTAATACTTGGATGCCTTGCGGGATACAGAGATCACAGTCAACAATGTCTTCCTCAACGGAGGACCTCATCCCACAATTTGACATCGAGAGGACATTCGGGGCGCTTTTTATTGGGGTTATCGTCGCAGCAGTGTTCGTAAACGATTTGCTCCTTATGCAGTCAAAGTTGTGCATATCTTGTCGTGCTGACTTATTTTGCGGAACAGTCTTTTTGGTCTAAGCAGCGTTCAAGCTTTTGTCTACTCTCAGACACATAGGGGCACAGGGATAACATTCTATAAGCTGGCTGTACGTTTAAACCACCTTTTTGTTAATCAGGCTGTTCTTAACGCCATGTTAGGTCATCTGGCTCTGGTAGGAGTTGTGATTATCGAGCGCGTCGAGATTACGGAATTCCCCGAAATCTTAGGATACTTGATGCTCTCCACATGGCCTTCATCATCCATTGCGGCTATTATTATCTAGTGAGCAACTATGCAAACATCGGTGCGCTCCTGGATGTTGTGTGGAGTTTCAAGGTGAGTTCTTACTTTGGTCTTCTGTGCAGCCCTTACTATGATATTAATGGGCTTATGCAGCTTCAGATAATAATGGAGGTGAGTTGCATTTGCTAAGCTCTGTGATGTGCCTCAGTCACATACTCTACAGGTTTTAATCATTCAAGGGGTACATTCGTACGTTCGATTTGCAGAATATGATGTGTGACATCTAAATAACACACTATTGTACCATAGCCTGTATCTTTATCGTATATGGATATGTCTGTGTTTCTCTGTTGATAAATTTCTGCAACTGATGCAATGTACCCAGTCAGCAAAGGCCGATCAAGAATCCTCCCTTTCACAGTGGTAAGTTTACAATTGATGTAGGTTCTGCAGCATTTCATTCTGTTGATCCGTTGTTAGGGCATAGTCATAATATCGAACTCAGGTAAGTCTGTTACCTCGAAATGCTCTTTATTCGATCTTGAAGATCCCTTCAGGCGTTGCCATCGGTAATTGTTTAAATGATGCTTTTGTTGTTGGCTCATTATTTTAACTCAATGTCAGCTCTCATTTGGGCCATGTGAGTCAAACTGTGTACTCTTCAGCTACACAAAGCACTAATAGTGAATAGATATCAGTGCCGAATGTTCTCGGAATTGATTAAAATCGAGTGGGCGACATACCTAACTTTGAGCACGATCACTTTTGCCGACTTCGTTATCGCATCATCACTATGCTACCTCCTGACTACCTCCCGCACCGGATTCTCTAGGTAAGGATCGGTCCATTCATTACCTAGCTCTGAGATACTATTGACACGAGATACCTAGCACCGATTCCTTGATAACAAAGCTCATGGTTTACGTCATTAATACCGGCTGTCTGACGAGGTATTCCTCCTTCGAGACTATCCCATATCTTAACTCATATTTCATGCAGCGTATGTTCGATGGCAGCTATAATCACAGTAAGCTTCCAGAGATTGTATTGACCATGTCTTCTCTGAGGGTCTACAGTGTGCAGCCATGCCGACCAACCTCATCTTCGTCGCTATGGAATTTTTATTGGCTAAATGTATGGCAAAAGCCTTTTCCTAGAATCGTGCTGACCAACGGTCATGTTTCAAGTATATGTCAACTCGTTCCTCGCACTCCTGAATGCACGATACTACGCGCAGATTAACACAGACACTAAAAATCCTCACCCATTCCACGATCGCCATGGGGTCTACCGTCCGGAGCAGCACGTTAGGGCATCGGACGACGAGGAGCTCCAGGTACCCTGGAAGGACGTGTTTAAACATCCCGACGACGAAGTTGTGCATCCTTCTCGATCTGTCAAGGTCCGTGCTAGTTGTTGTGTTATTGTGAACTTAATGAGACGCTTCAGCCACTACAGTCGATTGCGGCGACAACGGAGATGAATTCTTTCTTTTCTATGTGATAAATGAGCATGCATATAGTATTGTATAGGTGTCATGGGACATTTATATTGGGAGCTCTTATCAAATGATACACAATGGCGGGAAACAAGAGGGAACTAATCCACTAAATTAATATCTGTAGGCTGAATGCATCACTACCGGCTTGGAATTATATCTATTATTAAGTTACTCGAGATAACTTGCATAAAGAGAGTTGGTTAGCGACTTTTCATGGCGGGGACTCAGAGTTGTGGGTGTAGTATCAGTTTGATAGGAGTTGTTGGGCCGACACCACAGTAAAGTAAAGTATCGATCTTTTTCGCACGATGTGAATTTACTTCATCCTCAAGTTGCAAAGTGTTGACCCTAGTGGATGTGGCTGAGATGGTCACCATGACATGATTGGTTCATCCTGGCATCGCAAGGCACTATCAAAATCGAAGATAACGAGGGTGGGGTCTACATCAGAACAAAGAATGTGAACACCACACCAAAGTAGGATGCTTCTGAACACAGCAGCGGCCGACGGAGGCGTATATAGTTGTCCGTGTGCGAAGGGATCCTTACCGTGGTCAAGGACCACTAGAAGGACTCATCATTCATGGACTGTTGAATAGTAGATTCGAGGGATTGTATTGACATCCCTCAAAGACAGTACCCATGTCGATGCTTAGGTAGTGTCACATGAATTTCAATAGGATATAAATGCCTGATAGATGAGCAGCTAGGATGCGGTGGTACACTGGTAACACCAATGATGCGTCCCGTCGACTGTTAGATGCGAACCAGGATTGATATAATCCGGGCTCGAGCTTCGGAGAGACAACGCGCCGTATTTTTTGATGGCTCACCTCATCTGCTCATCTCGACTGAGCATTGCCACCTGACAGTCGCTTCCCACATTCAAATACTCATCGATATCAACAATCGCAAACATTGCTGATGGGTAATTAAGTAAAAATTCAACAGAGCTTCCATTTACTTGTCTTGTTTGATCAATGTCCAATTCGATATCTTTTGATGGCCTGGCCGCCTTAGTAATACCTGTGGTACTGGTACCAAACCTCGCATTTACTCATGATCAAGGAATCCCTTCGGATGAACTTATGATAATGATACAGACTCCTGCGAATATGAATTGTTTCATCCTCATCGTAGAAGATGCAACTATCACTGACCAGTACCATCATTCATCACAGAAACAGATGCTGACCTCATTGTCTTGGACTTCAGGATATATAACTTGGTGGAACTACCGCGATGCTGGTAGAATTAGCCTAGTCAACAATCCCAATGGATTCCACAATGCAAGACCTCATTCCACATCTTCAGCTCGTGGACACGTTTGGGGCACTGTTTATCGGGGTAATCCTCGCAGCAGTGTAAGTGACTGTTCACTTACTATTCAGTAAAAGTTGAATGTTTCCTCTTACGGAACAGTCTCTTTGGTATCACCATCGTTCAAGTTTTCGTCTACTTCCAGACGCATAGTGGTACAGGAATAACGTTCTACAAGCTGGTCGTACGTCTATGTTACCTCCTTGTAAGTTCTGCCATTGACTTGGGAGCCAACTTAGGTCATATTGCTTTGGTAAGTATCTCTTCAAGTTGCAATTGTCGGGCACGTCGAGATGACACTAAAATTTTAGGACACTTGACGCTCTGCATCTGGCCTTAATCATTCATATTGTCTATTTTTATTTAGTGATCAACCACACGACATTTGGTGCACTCACAGAAATTATATGGAGTTGCAAAGTGAGTTGCTACTTCTTCCATGCTACTATGTATCATATTGGTATTCTTGTGCAGCTTCAGTCGGTAGTCACCGTGAGTTATATTTCCTAAGCCCTATGGTTTGCCCCAGACATACACTCCATAGGTTATCAGCATTTTTGTGGAACATCTGTAAGTCCAATGTACCGTGTTATATGCAACATTCACTTGATGCTTTACTTGATGCTTTCTTAATCCATAGTCTATATGTTCATCGCATATGGATAGGTATTTCTCCCTATCAACAGATTTCTATGACTTATGCGGCGAACCTAGTTAGCAAGGGCCGATCAAACGTTCTGTTGATCGCATTGGTAGGTTTTCCATCGATGTTCATCTTCCGGCCTTATGTCTCATTCTGCTGATATGCTACTAGGGCATCACCATCATCTTAACTTCAGGTAAGTCCCGTCATCTGGTCACGCTCTTTGCACAAAATTTGAGGATTCTTTCAGGTCTTGCTATTGGTGAGAGTTCATTGGCACTATTATTGCTTCCTCGTTCAATTAACATGATAAAGCCATTATATGGTGCACGTAAGCGAAACAGCAGACTCCTCAAGTGCTCTGAGTGCTAACAGCGAGTAGGTACCAGAAAGTCCATGTAGTAGCCGATTTGAGCAAATTCGAATGGGAATTATGTGCACTATACATATATTTTGGCACTGTTGCCTTTATCGATATCTTTATTGCATTATCGCTGTGTTATCTCCTCGCTATGTCCCGTACTGGGTTCTCGAGGCAAGTTAAAGTCCATACACTGTCACGTCTGAAATACTGACATAGTACTTAGAACGGATTTATTCATAACAAAGCTCATGATTTATATCGTCAATACAGGCTGTTTAACGAGGTATTCCTCATTCCAGCCTACCTCATAACTAGACTCATACTTTGTGCAGTATATGTTCGATGGCAGTTGTCATTGCAGTGAGTGCACACTTCTTGTTCTGGCCATCTTCTCTCTGACTTTCTATAGTGCGTAGTGATGCCAAAGAACTTTATATATGAAGCCGTCGAATTTTTACTGCTCAAACGTAGGGCCAAAGAATTCCTCGACGCCGAGGATCATGCTGATTTATGATATCGTTTTAGTATATGTCAACTCGTACATTGCACTACTGAACGTGCGATACTACACGCAGCCCCACGCAGACACAACGCATTCTTCCGAATACCATATGCGCCATGACGTCTACCGCCCGAGACTGCACGTTAGAGCATCACAGGATGAGGAACTCCAGGCATCCCGGAAGAGCATATTTCAACATCCCGATAATGAAGTGTTGCATATCACTCGACCTGTTCAAGCTGTCGTGGCGAGTGATTGTGTTTCTGTTGACGATGTTGGAGGAATCCGACAGATCCAATGTGAAAGGGGCCGAAGGATCCGAGATAGGTATGAGGAGGAGAGGATAGGTGCGAGCACAAGCTAAAACGGACACAGACGAGCGACTCAGTGACGTCGGCTCGGGGCCCAAAATTTTCATGTCTATTCAGATCTTCACTCCATCAATTATTGATTCAGAAGGAAACCTGCGTAATGGAGATCTGCTAAAATGAAGCCATGGGGAGTATACGTGTTTCCTTATGCTTGATGATCTACTTGGAGTTAGAGAAACAATATATAGATGTTGGAGAGTTTGCCAAATACCTGACCTCTTTAATCAAAAAGAAATCAAGTAAATGTCAATCATGATTTCAGAGTTGGTCGATTAAGAAGGAAACAATAAACAGCTAGAAGTACAATACAGGAAAGTATAGATCGTTTTGCAGGAAGTAAGTTACTTCGTCCTAAGGTGGTTGAAAACGTAAGTTGACGTGTCTAAGATCGTGACCATGACACGATTGGTTCATCCTGGCATCGCAAGGCACTGGTAGCGAAGATGACGAGGCAGGGGTCTATCAGAACAAAGAATATGAGTACCACAGCTAGCAGGCTTCCGAACACAGCACCAGGTGACGACATGCCGTGGCCTGTAAAGACATTGAAGATTTAACGACATAGAGTTCGGAAACAAGACGGAAGAAAATTCTGAAGTAATTAGTGGAGACGCGACTCGTCAAACATTATCGCCACCATCGAGGACAGTCCATTGATATGGAAAGATGCATATAGCGCCAGTTGCAAACCTGAGCGCTTCATCTACACAGCACTTAGCGTAAGGCGGGTACAAAGATAACACATGGGACGAACCTTTAAAAAGACAGCGTGAATGAACAGGTGCCCAACTTCTTCGACTCTAATACAAACGCCCATCAATCATTTCTGCCTGCTTACCAGCGACTTAGGCTAGGTACCCTGAAGGACCTCTTGTGCATTCTCGAATTACACCCGCAACTCATACAGTTCCGAAGTTAACTTCTGGGTGATTGCTGACCGGTGAGTAATGGGATATGCGCTTCTATTAGCAAGAAATGAAGTGAAATAAAATAGTCACATTAACTCACCACCGATGTTTGTTGTCTGTCAACAACTTGCTCTTATTCAAAAATCGCAGCAGATTTCCCTCGCGCATATATTGCATACTTGAGAGCTCCAGCGCCGACCATGCCTTCCCAGACCAATAAGAATCAAGAGATGCCAGCGATCATGCCCTGCAGGACGATGCGAGGCCATACCGACAGGGTACACGGTGTTTTGCACCTGCCTGAAAGACGACACATCATCACATGTTCATGGGACGGCTCACTCCGACTATGGGACCTGGAGGGCAATGCACAGATAGGTGAGGATTGGCGAGATGACAGGGAGAAGAATGCAAGGGTGTACAGCATGGCATTGTCTCCCAACGGCACGATGCTTGCCAGCGGAAGTCAAGATGGGAAAGTGAGGTTGTGGAATATTGATACGAGAAAGGTCATAGAAAGATGGACAGGGCACACTAACCATGTATTGTCTGTATGCTGGAGTGGGGATGGTAAACGAGTGTTGAGCGGATCCTCGGATGGGACAGCAAGAATCTTAGATGCCAAGAGCGGCAAAACAGTCTTGAACATCAAGACCGGGCACGAGCGGGTGTATGCGGCGATCTATTCGCCCAACCAAACAAAAATTGCGACAGGAGGATACAAAGAGGACGCTGTAAAAATCTGGGATGCGAAGACGGGCAAGCTTCTCACCACACTCAAACACTCAAACATAGTTTTAAGCTTAGCATGGACATCAAACAGAAAGAAGCTTTACTCCGGTTCATACAGCCTAATTAGGATATTCAACACAACCACTTGGGAGCAGATCGCCACCCTGGAGGGTCATGAAGCCAGTGCTGCCATCTTGTCTATCACCTTGTTTTCAAACGAATGCCACCTTGCAAGTGCATCAAATGACAAAACGGCACGCCTTTGGAATCTCAACACTAACCTCCAAGTTGGACCGCCCCTCCAGCATAAATATGCTTTATACTGTGCAGCCCTTTTGACTAATGGAAAAGTACTGGTCACTGGTTGCGACGACCAAAATGTGTACACATGGGACGTGGATGCCATCCTCGAACATGCTAGCCTTGAACAGCTACTATCTATTCCTCGTGTGAGTCGAAGTGTTGCATCCTCTTCAAACCACACTGATCTCCCACTCGCAGTTCCCAGCTCGAAAGTCTTTAAAGGACGTACGCGAGGTATTTCTTTATCATGTTCAACCATTAGAAGATCGAAACTCTAGAACGGCACTCCGCGACGTCCACCTATTCATGCCTGTCGAATACCCCCAGGCTTTTTCGATGGCGCCCAGGTGACTCGTCTACATTTTTTACCAGTTTTTTTTCTGACCTCTGTTCTCCAGTCTTCTACAGGGCGTGGTACATATACTCTTTCTCCTGCACACAACCTTCGCAGTACTCGCCCATCTTTTTATGCCATTCCACGTGCACTTCTCGAACGCCTTTCATCATTCTTCCACCACTCTCGATCCAATGTTGATGCAGCAACCGAACTCCAGCAACGCCCAAGCCGGTCCATATCTCGCGGTCCTCTTATTGTCGGAGTTGCTACAGTACAGGACAGAAAGGTATGGTTTTCTTCTCCACCATTTCCAAACACGGTGGTTCGATAATTTCTCTCCAGTCATTGACTGTTGCTCCGCAGAAGATACAAGAACGTTCAGACAGACGCCCTCCCGGTACTACTGCACCAGATGCAACACCTGCCCAGTCACCACCCATTCCATGGTGGGCTCGTGTCGTACTTTTCATCCGCTGTGCATCTCGGCAGGCAACACAAATACAGCAACAGGAGCAAAGTCAAGCACAAGCACATGGCCACGTCCAGGCTCAGCCATCTTCGTCGCATACCGAACCTGCTGCCACCTCGATGTCTACGACACCTTCTGCTCCTCCTACTAGTACTACTCCACCAAATGCAGCAAACGTGGCAGTCACAGCCTCTTCCATTATGTGCTCGCTTCGTTCTTTCTCTCTGTTGTGTGTCTCCATCACACGCTGACGGTCGTGAATGATGTAGGATGTGGACAACTAATTTTGCCTTTTCATCCAGTTCTTTTATACTCTGCTCTCTTTCTTCCTAACTATTGCTACTTCAACAAGGGGGATGTTCCAAGATACTCAATGAGGATGAAAGTGGATCAGAGGTCCGCAGAATTTACATCCAGACGAGCAGATGTTATGTCCCTTTTCAATGTTGATCATGACAAGGACTGTGGATCAACGAAAATTTCATTGAAGATCTGAAAGAGCGTTGGCTTGTTCTATTTCCATCCTCTGCTGCAGGCGGCAGCAGTCAGACCAGTCGACCCCTCCGGGGCGCTCATCAACACGTTGCAGTTCTCGAATCTTCTCCCGGCCCTCCTTTCCGTCCACATCCCGGTCCAATGCAACTTGAGACTCTGTGTCCATCATTTGTTCCCATCACGAATACATCCCCGTCCAGAAAACTCAGCATCAAGCAAAGGTTAGCGTGGACCTTGCAAATGTGCCAATTTCAATGTTGAGGAAGTCGGTGTCGTCATCGGCCTGGCACTGCTAGCTCTGCCCTGCCACATGGTGAAATGGCAGAGTTCTCCCTACAGCACTACAATCAATGTTCAATTCGATCTTTTTGATGGCTACCAACATGTACATTGTACACTGCTGCCAGTATGAAACACTTTCATTCTCAACATCGACGATGTACTCCCACCATCAGTGCCAAAAACCGATATTCATCACAGAACAAATGCTAACCTCATTGTCTCGGGCAGTGGGATATATAACATGGTGGAAAGTCTTGCTGGAATTGACCCAATCAATCATACGATGGCTTCCTCGACACAAGACCTCATCCCACATTTTCAAATTGTGAACACATTTGGGGCACTGTTTATTGGGGTTGTCCTCGCAGCAGTGTAAGTAAACTGTTCCTTTACTATCCAGTGACAAGTTGGATGTTTCTTCTCACGGAACAGTCTCTTTGGTGTCACCAACGTTCAAGTTTTCATCTACTTTGAGACGCATAGTGGTACAGGGATAACATTTTACAAGCTGGTCGTTCGTCTATGCTACCTCCTTGTCACTTCTGTTATTGACTCGGAAGTTATTTTAGGTAATATGGCTGTGGTTGGTATCTGTTCGAGTTGCATTTACCGAGCACATCAAGATTACACCAATTTTAGGATACTTGACGCTTTACATCTAGCCCTGATCATCCATTGTGTCTATTTTTATTTAGTGATCAACTACGCAATTAAGGGTGCGCTCACAGAAATTGTATGGAGTTCCAAAGTAAGTCGCTACTTCCCTCACAAGCCTCTGCTATCATATTGTTGTACTTGTGCAGCTTCAACCGGTAGTCGCTGTAAGTTACATTCACCTTTCCTAACCCTTACGGTTTCGCCTCAGGCATGCACTCCACAGGTTTTCACTATTTTTGTGGAACATCTGTAAGTTCGATTTACCGTGCTATATGCAACATTCATTGAATACTTTCATGATTTGTAGTCTATGTGTTCATCGCATATGGAAAGGTATTTCCTTCATCAGCAATTTTGTCCTGACTTATGCGGTAAACCTAGCAAGGGCCGATCAAAAGTTCTGCCGATCACGGTGGTAGGTTACCATTGATGTTCATGAGCATGCGCTATGTTTCATTCTGTTGATCCGCTCGCAGGGCATCGTCGTGGTCCTAACTTCAGGTGGGTCCTGACATCTGGTAATGCTCTTCACACGATCTTTGATGATGCTTTCAGGTCTTGCCATTGGTGAGAGTTCATTGGTGCTATCATTGATTCATTATTCTAAGATGATAAAGCCGTTATTTGGTACATGTAAGTGGGACAGCGGACTCCTCAACTGCTCTTAGTGCTGATAGCGACTAGGTATGAGAAAGTCCATGTAATCATATGGGCCAAAGGATTCCTCTTCAATGAGGATCATACTGACTGGTCGTATCATCTTAGTATATGTCAACTCGTACATCGCACTCCTGAACGCATGATACTACGTGCCGCCCCACGCAGACACAATGCACCATGACGTCTACCGCCCGAGATATCATGTTAGAGCGTCGCAGGACGAGGGACCACAGGCATCTTGGAAGAGCATGTTTAGACATTCCGATGAAGTCTTACATATCACTCGACCTGGTCAAGCTGTTCTGGTCAGTGGTTGTGCTGCTGTCGACGGAATAGGACTGATGATTGCTTTAGCCACGGCAGCCGATTGAGGTGGCGATGGAAATGAATTCTCCCTCTTCAGCGTGATAGATTTCTGACTCCGTATTAATAACTTTAACTTCTTGGTAAATTATCGCAACGTGCTACTCAACATACGGGTGTGGAGAGGCATCAATTCACTCACATCCTGTTCGCTTGTGACAGTTGGAGTTTCTCGAGTCAAGTCCGCACAACTATTTCTTGATGTGCTCATATCAACGCCGGTGGGATCAAATTTACTAAGCCTGAGTAAGTTAGACTATGACTCCATCAAATTTGCGACAACGATATCCCTTATGCTCTGGGCGCTGCAGCCTTGTTAGATAACCAATTGCGCCGAAGGTATTTGATTGACTTCTGAATCGAGCAGCATCGGAAACCATGATCTGAAGTTTGTCTGAAGTTAGTAGGTTTTGGTACTGGAGTGTCATCAGGGACGCGGATATTTTATAAATGCCGAGATATACCCATGGCCAGGGAGCTCAACGTCGACCGTAACTCATGAACATATCTATCTCAGGTATACAAGATGCATCATCGTCTTATCTCAAGTCTATGCACTGTACACCGCCCATATATAGCCTCCTGGATCCAATTTTTCTGCATTCTGGGAAAGATGCTAGATACAAAAGGTTTAATTCCCAGCGCGGTCTATTGTACAGCAAGATAATTCTCAGTGTGTCCGATGACCGGATGTTACGTACGTATTTTCAACATCTTTATATCAATGATCAGCCTGGCGGTCGTCTTGATCAATACATCTCTCCGATTGTATTTAGACCAATGCACACAAGCGATCATGGTCAGAAGGGCGAGAAATAACCGAGAACTGATTTTTTTATTTTTAATCAAGCGGTACAACTGGTATACAATCTCCTGGCAATAGCGGCATCGCGTGGGGGTACGTAGGTAATTCTGTGAGTAAACAGGCGGTATAAATACGAGCAGACAAAAAAATATACGAGTGCGAGAGATAACATGTCAACGTCATAGACAAGGGGTCACAAGTCCCAAGAAGATATCATATCACTCCACATGTATTGATAGCAAGCGCGCCTGCGCCTTTAGATTCTGAAACTACTTCCTCGTGGGAAATCCATCATCATACTCGACTTGGTGATCGACCGTGATTTGCACACCCAACCCATTGCGCGCACGGGGAATACCATTATCAACATCCTCCACGATGATCGGAAGTACGGCCTTGGTTTCCTCGCGAGGGGTGACACTGCTTTTGTCAGCATCCCACTCCCCTCCCTCTTTACGACCGGCCACGGCCACGGTGGCATCACGCATATCACCGAGGGTGAATGTGTGGTTACCGCCTCTTGGTCTAGTCCCTGAACCAGAGAGCGAGTTGGTATTGGCTCCCGATGAAGAGGCGGCGTGGGAAGAGATAGAGAACGTGCCACCGTTGGCAAGGTCTCCTCTCACGGAGAGGATGATGCGCATAGACATCGTTGTTGTAAGAACAGCTGCCATACTGGTGACAATTGTTTTGATGGGATCGGTTGGACCCGTGGGTGTCATAACGAAGTAGAAGAGGACGTTGACGAGGTTTACAAGGAGAATGGCACCATACAGGTTCAAGCCATCACGAAGCATGAGACGCCAGTAAGATACACGCCTGGTTTCGAGCGTTTTGACACTGCGTAGAGCAGCCAGAACGAAGCTGGTACCGTAGAGTAAGGTTGGAGCTAGCCAGTAAATTCCAACCCAGCTTGCGTTATTCAAGGGACCAGCGATGCATCCCTGGCCATCTTCTAGATGGACAGAGCGGTAGAAGCCACAGCAAATGGCTGTAACAACGATCTGCACAGCGTACAATCCCCACATGGTTGCGCGAACATTTTGAACATGGTCATAGATAGCTGATATGCGCATCACATGTACAGCAGATGCCACAGCAAGGAGAATTGCTGTACAAATTGGCTCGTAAGGCCAAAAAGCGACGCAGTCTTTGTCTTGTATGACTGTCGTACTAAAGAACATTACGCCTGTAATCGCGTTTCAGGTTAACGCCCGAGGTTTCGCGATAAGACGAGCTTAGAGAGGAAAATGCACCTGTTACAACGAAATCTGCTAGGACCCAAAATTGCATGAAGTAATACATGAACTTCAGAGCTGGCCATTTTGGCAGACGTCCTAGCCTGTAGGACCTGGGAGTGAGAACGAGAGCATCCCAGGCCAAGACTGTGAGTGTGCAGACGAAGAAATACTTTTGTGCAGACAGATGAGGAGGAAGATCCAATGAAGGAGGGAGAGTCGGGGTGGTTTGTCGAGTTCGACGACATGACGGATGGAGGGAAGGAAAAGGCAATGAGCGCTAGATGTACATGGCTCAATTGCAGCTATTTTATTCGCAAGGGAGGCAGTTCCATCAGCTACTCATTATGTCAGCAGAATCTGATCCCAAGATTCTAGTGCACAGGGTCCTCCCACGGTAATTTGTATAGCAGCCGTAACGGTATCGAACCTTGCCGACGCCGACGAGTTCCATCCGACGTGCTTGAATAATATCATTAATGTCTTCTTCATCCATCGTTGTCGTCGACGGCTACCCTTACTAGCCCAAGTGATCAGTCAACAAATACCAGCACGGGAAGTAACCAACCGCCATCTACATCAACCACGCTATATCTGTATGTGTTGCCTGATCCCACATAACCGTGATAGGCTGACACAGACTTCATCATCCCATGCACTGCTTCTCAACGTTTCATCTTGCAATCCCAAAACGTTTCTTTTCCCTTCATTCTCTTTTTGATCTTGTTATTTTCATATATTTCCTTGATACGTTGCATACGGCTCCTTGTAACAATGAACTCTACAACCAGCTTCACGTTCCTCGCTACCCTTTTTGTTCTTCTTCTCATATCCGCCTCTATCATATTCCGTTCTTTCCTCGTTCGCCGTCGATTCCGTCAGCGTGTCGAAGACGCTTTGGCACAAGGAGTCGTTCTCGACCTACAATCATCAGTACTCGGTCTTACTTCACGGTACATTGGAGAGAAACCCAGTGTACATGAAGCCTGGGTTGAACAGGGTGTTCTCCGTGAGAAACCCCAGTGGCAAGCCATCATGGTCTGTTTAGAGATATTAAGTCATTTCAAAGGCCTTTACTGATACTTCCTCTTAACAGCCTGTCACTGCTCTTTTAACACACAGGGTCGAACCTTCTGCAGAATCCCGATTACCTCATGAGTCTCCACAACAACAGCGACCCTCATTCCTTGCGCGCTTCAAGCGACATTCTTCATCTCCTGATTCACATCCAGCTACCATTATTCCAGACCATACTCCGGATGACTCCGTCTCTGTCTGTGTCCTGATTTCCATGCCCCGCCCAGATTCCCCAATGCGCTTTAAGCGTTCACAGGAAGATTCGGTCAAGTCGCATCTAATTGACGGCAAAGATCCGAACCTGGGCGTAAGTACAGGGAGGGCTGGTGATGAGGAAGGCGTGCCCGACATTGTTTTCGGTGTCGCCGAACTTCCTGTGCTCGGTGGCTGGACGGAGGCAACGATGGCGTAATATTTTTTTTTCAGTTATACACTTCCCTTGTATGACAGATACGAATAGTGAGGTGATCCGATACTTATATCGAACGGTATGAACCCTTTAACACTTAACTTATCTTGGTTCTGCATCATACTGTACCCTTGTTTTGTAACACTTACTACCACTTACTCACACACCATGCGTGATACTCACCATCCTAGTATGCATGTATAGTTAAGTAGGAACAACAGGAATTTCCGACACGTGAATAACGACATGAACGTATCCGTACCTGTTGCAACCTCTGTCGCGTAACCCTGATAACCTGATACTTGAGTACTGTGCCTTTGTAAGCCAGCGCACCCTGAGGGTACTGATGCCATCATTGCACGGCCTCACACGGCATTGAATAATTCACCATATCATGATCTACTGAATGATTGTCTCCAGAAAACGCAGCTTTTGTCGCCACCCATCCATGCCAAGGCGTCAAGGAACTGAATACCTATCCTAATAGTCAAGTCGCATCGCCATCATACTGGCCAAATCCCTCCAACTCTCACACTGCTTGAACCCTTATAATCACAAGTTGTTAGTAACAACGTGACCCCAGGGGTTAATATCTGTGAATCTTGGAATTTAAGAAAGCGGTGATTCATTCTCGCGTTGATCTTGAGTTCTCTCTCGTCAATGGAGTTAGAATGGCTAATATAATGGCCCCAATCATTGGAGGTCATTTGAAGCAAGCTGTGTGGAGTCTTAACACTGCTTCAATGATTCGGGGGTACTCACCAGTGTGATCAAGTGAAAACGGAACTTTAAAAGGATGGCTGTTTTCGTTCTCGCAGCATATCCGACCATGGGAAAAACAGGACAAATGCAGCAACTCACCCCGGATTTGACCTTTGCGCGCCGGAAGGAGATAACCATGGTAAAATCTAGACCTTAGTGAGAGTCTCATGTCACTGATTAGCTGGCAGGCCAATATTGGCTTTCTAGGGATGGGGTGCTTGGGTGATACACGATGTAAGGTAGGCATATCAATTTCGCGTAACTGAAATTCCAACGTATCCTCTCGAGGCAGACATTGGCTTGGCGCGCGAACCGTATGATTATTGATTAGAATTACAGCTGCAGAAGTTGAGATTGAAGGAAGACAGTTTCCTTCATGAATTGGAGTCTGTGACGTATCCAGATAACCCAATGATGCTGGCTACACAGAAAATAGAAAATGTTGAGAAACCTTGCAGATAAGCTGTGGACAAGCCTAGACCGCCCAGCGGGTGTCGATCCATATGCATATGGGCGCTTGGCTGTCGAATCGACCAGTTTCAATTGCACGTGCATCGGACCGTCGTGTTTTGTGCGCTTCTGATAATCGCAACTAACGTCGCTATCCATTAATATTGCAATTTCCAGGCTCGTTGCCTTCCTACTCTGTCCTCCTCCACCGCATCCGCGAGTGAGTTCGTTTCTTGACCGCGCTGAATCTCGGTGCTAGACCCTCTGACAGGTCTGCGATTTAGTGTGTGGTATTCTAGGATTACTGCTCCATAATGCATCAGTGGATGCAGCACCAGAGATCTCTGAGGGTCTTTCCTTGCTGCAGCATAGAGGACAAGATGCATGTGGCATCGTAACCTGTGGACCAAAAGGCCGATTCTTTCAATGCAAAGCCAATGGCATGGTCCGGGATGTCTTCGATGAAAATGCCATCGCAAAATTAATTGGAGGCATGGGTGTTGGCCATGGTAAGCCTTTGCAGTAAAGCAATTTTGCCAACGATTACCACACCGGTAGTTCGTTATCCAACTGCTGGTAGCTCGGACCACGCCGAAGCACAACCGTTCTACGTTAATTCCCCCTATGGTATCGTATTAGCCCATGTGAGCCTGTCTTCATAACTCCCCTTCGAGTTGACTGAAGGCGATGCTTAGAACGGAAACCTCATAGACAGTTCTTCGCTCTTGCAATACATGGACGCCACTGCACATAGACATATAAACACTTCATCTGATTCCGAACTTTTACTCAACCTTTTCGCCGACAATCTCCAGAAGACAGGAAAAATTCGTATCAATGAAGACGACATTTTCACGGCAATAGGTGGTCTTATGAAGCAATGCACAGGAGCATATGCATGTGTTGCAATGATTGCTGGTTTCGGTATCATTGCATTCAGAGATCCAAATGGCATAAGGCCAGTCGGGATGGCTTCCAGAAGGACTAACACTGGAAGAGACTACCTCTTTGCGAGCGAGAGCATCGTCGCTGATGCCTTGGGCTTCAGTGAATGGGAGGATGTGAAGCCCGGTCTGTCATTGTTCTCACCGTCAGCTGCAGCTATTGATGAGTCGCATTGGTGGTACTAGGCGAAGCAGTGATCATCACTCGCTCAGGGGTATCCAAGAAACAAGTTGCAGCTCATGCGACCTTTGCGCCAGATATTTTTGAATTTGTCTACTTTGCTCGCCCTGATTCTGTTCTTGACGGTATCAGTGTTTACCGCAGTCGAATGGCTATGGGCGACGCGCTTGCTGTCGAAGTTGAGAGGGTTCTGAAGGAATGTGGTATCACAGTGGATGTCGTCATCCCAGTTAGTGCTTTCCGTTGTTCCGCGATTGTTCGGTCTAAGATATTTAACAGGTTCCTGATACGTCTCGCGTTGCAGCTTTGAATCTTGCTCAGAAGCTCAGCTTGCCTTACCGAGAGGCCTTAATCAAGAATCGTTATGTTGGCAGGACATTCATTATGCCGAATCAACAGATGAGGTAATATGCATAGGTTACCATAAACACAAATGAGTGATGCCAAGGCTCCCCAGACGGAAAAAATGTCAGGAGGAAATTGAACGCCATGGCCTTGGAGTTTTCTGGGAAGAATGTTCTCCTTGTTGATGGTAAGATTGAAAACAGTTAGATCTTAACATCTCGTAACACATGCTCTAGATTCCATCGTTCGAGGCACCACCTCAGAAGAGATTGTCCAGATGGCAAAGGACGTCGGCGCAAAAAAGGTCATCGTCGCGAGCTGCGCCCCACCTATACGGTAACTCCTACCAACAAACTTTGCCAGATGGCTAATGAAACGTTAGGCACTCGAATGTCTATGGTATCGACATGCCTTCAAGGACAGAGCTCGTGGCATATGAACGTAACACCGAAGAGATAGCCGAGGCCATTGGGGCAGATCTTGTCGTGTTCCAGACTCTTCCCGACCTCATCGCATCTGTGCGACAGTTCAACCCATCTATTTCGACATTCGATTGTTCCGTATTCACAGGGGAGTATATCACCGGTGGTGTCAATGAGGAGTATTTGCACCGATTGGAGTCGCTTCGTGCAGACAGCGTGAAGAACAAGGTGGCCGTGGGCCAAAGCGAGGGTAGTGAGGTCAACGGATTCCACACTCGGGTGAACATGGTGGCATCTGGCGGTCCGGTCAACGGCGCGGATAACACAGTTGGATTGCACAACACCTGGAATATTAGTTGACAATTACCTGGTTCTTTTTCTCCCATAAACACCGAGTAGACTACATCATATTCCCAGTCTCATAGATAGATAAATAGCCTAGGGAGAACTCGAAGAAGGGATATGCGTCTATCAGATGGTGATGTCAACAGTATTAATATCGTTAACAAGAATACAGTGGATAGCAATTGCACTAGACATACACTACTGAGACAGTTGTACAATCGAGTATAATAAGTAGATGATCTAACAAACACAATGCAAGTGTTAAATAAAAACATTGAGCAGAACGTATGCAGTAGAGCAGGTAGCTCAATTTAGAGGTCATCGGGTTGCATGATACGTGCATTACTGGTCTGTCCTGGAAGTTGAGAAAGAGTGCGGTGCTTCGGCATGAACAGAGAAGCCATAGGATCTTTCTTGTTTATCGGAGGCTTTAACGGCCGCTGTTCCCCTATGGATGGTGGCTGTACTATCGGTAGAGGTTTCGATGAGCGAGCAGAAGGAGAGGTAGCCAATTTAGGAGGAGGCGCGAGCGCTGAGACCGGAGGTTGGCCAGATGATTGAGGCGGTGCGGGTAAGGTAGAGGGTCGCTTGTAGGTGACTGTCTTGACGGTGACCATGCTCTTTGGCTCGGAAGGTCGGGGTGGTGCTGGAGGCTTACACTAGGTGCACTATGCAGTGTGCGCTGTCGCTTAGGAGGTTGGAGACGAGCGGTGTACATGGCACTACGGAATTTAGTGGCCTCACTCTTAGTCTTCTGAAAGAGTGTCTTGGGTTGACTCGGTGCTCCCCCTTGATACAAAGCAATTAGTCACTGAAAAGAATCAAAGAAATACAAACGTACACCCTCGGGCACGTTTTCGGGGGAGGTAGGCGATCGGTGATCTTAACCTCACGTTCCTTCTTCCGTTCTTCCGCTTCCATGCGCTGACTGCGGAGCCGAGAGCCTGCTAGTTCAAGCCGTTCGGCCTCTGCCTCTCGCAATAACTATCCCGACCTTTTTGTCAAAAAAAGTATCCAAAATTCAACCAAAAGCTTACGAAAAATTGCTCGCGCCACGATTCGGGAGCCTCAGAGCCTTCATGCAAATACTGTTCAGCTAAGAGGGGAAATGTTTCCAACATAATCGCTCCCATATTTCTTTGATAATGTTAGAGGAATGGAGAGATCGTTGAATCTATTGAACCTACCAGATGTATCATTCTCAAGATACTGGAGGAGGTGGATCAGAATCAGAGCATGATGGAAGGGGATGAGACGAACGGGTGATGATTGTTCCAGACGAAGAAGGGTATCTGCAGAGCAACATTCTAACACCGGTTTAATCACGTCATACCGTATAGCATCGTCTCCCAAACTGCTTATAGCTGGACGAGTAACCATCAGTCTTGGACGATAACGTTTGACGTCTTCAGCACGCACAATCTGTATATGTAGAAAGGACTGTACAAGACGATCATTTCAGTGTATAGCCACACACAATCGATAGACAACTCACCACGCTGACAATAGGTAACCAACGTGGGCAAACGACGAGACTGGGACTCAGAGTCGGACATCCTCAGAAAAGAAATATAGCTTGAAAGGTAGCCTTCTGGACAGATAAGCAAGGGAATACAGACAGTATGTACTTTATAAGTGAGTTGGTCAAGTTCAGCCTTGACTGTCGCATCATATTAAGTACTGCCTCGGGCCCACGCCC